>UCOJ01000466.1:0-99308 GCA_900474305.1 Cecidostiba fungosa | reverse complement strand
CTCTCTCTCTCTCTCTCTCTCTCTCTCTCTCTCTCTCTCTCTCTCTCTCTCTCTCTCTGGGTTCTATAAATATAACGCCTGATGTGGAAGGCAATAACGCACTCGGGCACGGGTTATGGAGTTAGGTATTGGAGCAGCCACCTGTGCACGTGCGATGATAACACACGACACGAGGTTGAATTTTAAGAGTGATATCGCACAAGCGCGGCACTAATTTATCGTCGTTTCACGCGCGCGACTTTCGGCGTATTATAACTTTCACTTGTAACGAGGCATTGATTTCCGTCCCGCGCGCTTGTCTGATGCTGTATTATATTATATTATATATATATAATGCAAATTTTATGTATCTTCTCATCGGCTGGCCTTTTTGTCGTCTATAATGGTCACATTGTTTATGGTTGGGATGAGTCTTTTGTACTGAAATTATGATAATTAAACGATGCCGATCTCGCACTTTCACCTATACGTTTTAACCTTTCAACCGAAACACGAATAATGTACCTATATCCGAAGGATCGCTAAAATAACAGTGAATTTACAAGCATCAGAGACCAACCATCGAAACAGGTATATATAAATATATATCTGAAAGATTAAAATCGCGTCTAGGTCAAAGCATCTGCTACGACAATTTATATATAAGTAAATGAAGCATTCCAGCGTCGAACGTGAAAATAAACTCTATATCTCTCGCAGCTGCAGAGCAGCATCAGCGCTTACTTTGGAATTTCGCGATGTATATCGCGCTTTGGCGGCTGCTGCCCATATCACGATGTTATTGCCCGGACCATCTCGTTGTTACGTCTTATTGCGCGCTCTCTTCTCGCCGGCGCATACAGTCGCAGCGTGCGGTCTTCTCTCATTGCAGTAGTTATTATTATGCCGCCGCACAGGCGAAAAAGAAGCCGTTGAGCGTTTGTAATGGCCGCTGAATGAGGGATATTAAGATGCATGCTTATATCAACTGGCTTGATGTACGGCGCTGCGCTTCTATGTGCCAATTATTTTTGCTTCTAGTATATTATAAGTTTTTTGCGATTTTTAGATTGTGGAAGTATATATGTGCGCATAGGACAATCCGAATCGTTATTTGATTTGAAAAAATTGTGAAAAAAAATTTGTCAGAAGTGGGATTCGAACCCACGCCCACAGAAGTGGACTGCGACCTGAACGCAGCGCCTTAGACCACTCGGCCATCCTGACTTTTGATTTCTCTCTCCTTATCGTATGATTTCCTGCTGTAGGATTCTTTTTTTAAAAAGATCTTACTATTTCATGTCGATCAACCTAAATTTATTTAAAACGAAAGCATCGACACGCTTTTAAAAGCGTAAAATAGATAAACACAATTTTTTTTCCAAAATTATAAATTCTCTATAAGCTACCACATTATACCGCGTTGCCTGGAATACGAAGGAAAAGTCAGTCTTCAAATCGATATATCATCCAGTAAAGCGTGTCGAACAAGCTCTATATATACAAAAGACTGCAAAAGACCGCGAGAAAAGAACAGAGAGAAAACGGGCAATCGAGCCGCAGCTAATGCGCGTGTAGGAAGCAGGGCGAATCGCGCAAAATAAAATGGGTTTACGACGTCGTGGGCCGCTAAGTATCGCGCGTCTCGATAGCACCGAATGCTTTCTCTCTCTCTCTCTCTGCTTTATATATATGTTCAGTGCACTTATGTATATACAACATAACGGCCAGATCGCCTTGATGGACCTGCCGCGCACCTACACACGCATTACATAGCGGATGAAAATCAAGAAACGCGCGCGTGAATTTATATATCACACAAGAGGTTGCTTGCCTTGCGGAGCACGTGCGGTAGTACAGCCCAGAAACGAGGTCTACTGCTGTTCGCTTTATCATTTTTATGCTTCGACGCGACAGCGATCCTGCAAGCGATTTATTTTTTTTTCTCTAATATGAGAGATTGTTTTTTTCGAGTATATATGTTATAAATGTGGGGAACCTTTTTGCGCTGTTTTAACAACTGACAGCTGTGTCAAATGCGTCTCTTAATGAAACTTCGTAATGCACATGAGTTTTTGCGCAATATTCGTCATTTTATATTCGCGATAACAGAGTTTGATCGTATAATAACGAAATAGAGCCTCACGTTCGCCGTCAGTACATGTCGGTTATTCCGTGTGGCTTTCGATTTTTTACCACAGGTTTTACAGTTATACGTGCCTTGTCAAAATGTTGCGTAACAAATCGAATTCTATCCGCATCCATGAGAAGTAGACAAAAACGAAGGTAGTTTTACATTGCATTTTTGCAACAAAATGAAATGGACACATTTTTTTCAAAATCACTTCCTTTTCAAGATAATTAAGAAGCTTGTCAGCCTCGTACGCGACCAATGAAAATACTGATCAGCAAAGTCGAAGTCCTCCTGAATAGCCTCTGAATTCTCACGTATTATGATATATATACAGGAGTAGCTATATACTCATGAACAGCTTTTCTATTGCAGCTCGTTAGCCGCGTGCGCGTCTTTGACGGTTCTTCTCCTCACCGTCTCTCGAGATAACTATCGTCTCTGCTTCGCAAATAAAACAAACATTTTATAGAGAGAGTACAGTAGCGCGTGATTGCTGTACCTACATAAAACGCATCACCTGCTTAAAAAAAAAAAAAAAAAAAAACTTCCGCGAATGTTCATTAGCACAGTTTTAATAATAGAAGAAGAGAATAATCTCTCTCCCAGCAAGGAAAATTGTTCCGGCGAAGCCAGCGCAAAAGCAAACAGATCGTAAAGCTCGAGAGGTTTCCAGAAATTCGGTGCCTAGAGCTTGTAAATCTAGCGAACTTCAAATATATACCCAAGCGAGAGAATGACAGAAGAGTGAAACTGAGAGATAACAAGAAGAAGAAGAAGCAGCAGCGTCAAGTGCGCGTCTAATTAAAACGTCCCTTCTCTCTCTTCCGAATAGGTTGCGCTTGCACTTACCGAGTTCTTGATTACAGAGAGAGACGCACGTGTGTGTCGTTGGTATAGCGGTCACGTGTGTGCGTGATAACCCAAGCGCTTAGGATGCAGTTGACGATAAGGAAAGGAGTCGTGTAGGGGGGAATGATTTACGGCGAGAAAACTGCAGTGTGTCTCGTTAGATGTGTCTGACGAGGAAAGCGAAAGCCGACGACGATATTTGGTTGGATGTTAGATCCACTATGGCGACGACGTGTGTCCTTATGGGATGAAGAAGAAGAAGAGGAGAAAGGGATAAAAAGCGAATAAGGCGCTTTCGGAGCTAGATTAAAGAAATCGATATTTATACTGTCGCCTGAGGCTTTAATAAAAGCTCGTTAGCTGTGGTTGTTATTATAGGAGTTGTAGTTTTTTTTTAAATTAATGTATAGCCCAATGAATTAAAAATTGCTTATATTGATGTAGGCACTACTTTTGTATTTACTTAACAAGTATATTAATTTTTTTGTTACAGGTAAATTCTTCTTTCTATAACGAGCTACTATAATAAGAAACGCTGTATCTAATTTCGTAAGTCTCTACAACAATACTAAACCATTTTTGCAAAAAAAAAAAAAAATCGAACATCGAAGCTACTCCCACAACTCTCGTCAAAAATTGGCATTGTAACGCGAATAATCGAATTTCGCCCGGAGCCATACGCAGTGTATGGAATCAATGTAGCGTCACTGAAAATCCATATACACCCCCCATGAACGAAGCCACACAGAGAGATGAGAGTTCAGTCAAAGTACAGGAATTGCATTCGCGAGTAGCCTCGGGATATCTGACTCGCGGCAACCGGTATTCTGAATTTACCACAGGTATATAGAAATTTCTCTTGCGTATGCAGCGATTGCAGTGCTTCCGTAGCCCGCAGTGTTAATAGGAAGCATCGATAGACTTTGGAGCTTGTCGCTTTGAGCGTGAAACCAAGCGAATGACTCTCTCCTTTGTAAGACTCGTCATTGATATATCGAGCAGTGTCTCGTCGTCGGAGATCGAGTTTTTCATCGCGGCGTAGATGGGAATTTAGTTTGGACTCTTTCGTATACGGAAAAATTGCAATTTTCACTCTGTTCGTATAATTTTTTATCGAAATTTCATTTTCGAGATTGGCTCTGAATTATATTATTATTACAACTATTACTATTATTACAAAAGTTTGATATTTTAAAAAAAGTACATTTTTTACTCGACATCAATTTAACAAGAATAAGTGCTCAACCCCTCGGATATAATCGTGCTTTAAAACGTCAGTGCACGCAAGCCCGAGAGAATCTCATTACTCGTAACGAAGTTCCGCGTCTCTCTCTCTCTCTGAAGCCTCAAGTTCAAAACAGCTCGTTCCACAAAGTCATTTTCCGCGGCAAGTTCAAACGAACCGAAATCCCACGCGTGTCTTTTCCTCTCGCGTGTATATCTATATACATATGAATGAAGCCCTTCTCTTATATACACCTAGTCACTTTGAGTTTCACTTCTGGAGTCGCGCTAACGCTTCTTTCACTCTTTGGACATCATATAGCTGTGCATCATAGCGACGGCTGTGTGTATTTATAGTATGTGAGGACGTTTCTAAATGCTTAGGCGATTCGAACACCCACTCGCGACACCATTTCAATCTGGTTCTTCGCGACGACGCACGCGCGACAGCCTGGCTTGCGTTATATACCTCGAAGACACGCTCTATACCTTTTGTAACAATGAGATTTTATGCTTGTATAATACCGATGTTAAAAGATGCCTTGTCTGTATATAGTGTATGTGTTGGAATTAAGTATATGTCTTATAACAACGATGGCGATAACAGATAATAGTTTTACGCTCTGAGGTGAAAGATTTTGTCAATTTCTTGTGCATAATTTTGTATTTTTTATATTTTCTCATGATTCACGGTGACGTGATTGTTTTCCTGCAAGGTTGTGTGCTTCATAAAAATAAAAATCCATTCGACTGGATATAAACTTTAATCTTTTTCAAGCGTGGGTGAAACTAGTTTTTTTTTGTTCCAGAAGAGATTTCGATTTCGATTATGATGATTCAATAGCTCGATGTGGAAATGTAAAACGATATTTTATCGCGAAATTTTGAAACGGTTCTCTAAAAAGTAACGTATTATATCCATTGTTTCTTCATATAAAAAGCAAAACGATCAGATATAATTTTGCAACGACGACGCGTACAATAACACTTAACAAACGAAATCTTCTATATCGCTTTTTCAAGGAATTATGAAAGTCTGCACTTTTAAAAAATTGAGCAAGCAAACGCGTCTACGGGATCTCTCCTTAACGATTCTCGATATCCACTCACAAATTATACACGTCCGAACTGCGCGACTTGCAGTAATACGAACTGACATTTCTGTCGCCAGGCCGATTTTTTCTCTTTCAATTAAAAGAGCAAGAAAGTTAAAAGTATATGTAGTATAAAGTTCAGCAAAGCGTGAAAAGCAGCGTAGCTTAATTACACCTCAAACATTTTTTTTTCTCATCGCGTATGTATCAAATCGTCAACGTATTCAAAAGCAACAACTAAAAATCGCTCTAAAAAAATTTGTTTTTCCACTTCCAGTGAGTCGTAGCATCAGTTGATCTACAACGAACGAATTTTCCCGCTGCAGAGCTCACTAATCGCGCGACGTCTATATGCTTCGTAAAACAGAGCCGAACACGCGTGAACAAGACACACGCATCGGCGAGCACTGGTTCGTTGTTGTTCAACGAGCCTCGAGCAAACTCATTCGGTTTTGCGCGAGAGCCGCGTAGATATATATATATATATTCCCGAGGGCTGTACTGCGATCGATTTTACCTCCATATGCACTGCGTTGTTGCGTGTATGTATACGCGTCTGTATTACAAAGCAGACTGCGTTACAAATCTGGTGAAAATTAACTGGTTGGAGTTATGAATTTTGATTAAT
This sequence comes from Cecidostiba fungosa, assembly GCA_900474305.1. Taxonomy (NCBI): domain Eukaryota; kingdom Metazoa; phylum Arthropoda; class Insecta; order Hymenoptera; family Pteromalidae; genus Cecidostiba; species Cecidostiba fungosa. Next base: position 93,400 of record UCOJ01000466.1, on the reverse strand, counting down.
TTACGAGGGTAAATTTTGGATGTATTTTGCTTTTCATGTCTTTTAGGAGTTTCATGAAATATGACGATAAGATTTAGTTTAGGCGCGATCGTGTATTTAGAATAATGATTTTGAATTTTTGCGTGAGTAATGTGCGCGTGGGAAGTTTTTCATCGGTTTTCGAAGCGAAATTTTTCGTAGACTCGTCTGATATAGCCCCATTTATTTTATCTAATCCGTATTAACGTCACAAGACATCGTACGGGTTATAAACTTACCTGCGCACGTTTATTGCATTTGATGGTGTCGAACGGCTTAATAGAACATCGTAAAACTGACGAATAGTCGATATAAACTCGCAAGTGTCGGAAAGTAAGTCAGTTGGACCGTAAAACTAGAGACGACTTTTAACGGATTATTTGAAAACAACATATGTGTAATTTAAAGAAATATATAATTTATAAAAAATTGAAATACCTCATGATGACTTTATCTCTACATTTTTTCCGGTGTAAATGAAAAAAAGTGAGATGAGAAATTCGATAATTAAGACTTATCCTTATTCGGAGACGTAGCGGCTCTAGTATATAATATAATATCTTTGAATCTCCGTGCCGACAGTTTGGGTGGAACTGATTTACTCGTGACACCGGTTCCACTTCAGCTCGACCAGATATTCTTTTCTACGACAAGTTTTTTCTAGTGTTCTTGCTCCCGTTTCTCTCGAAATATTCGTATTGTAGTGTTTCTTCAAAGCGACGTGTCTGTCTCGAGGGACAAACCTGAAAAATGTTATCTGCAGGTTATATCTAAACGAATTTAGCTTGCCTAATCTTTTGAAAATAATAGTACATAAAACAACTGGATAAATCACGTTTCTCGTGCTATACAGCGCAAAGCTTATTTTCCTTTAAAAAAATAGCTGTGATTATAGCAATATTACAACTATATTTATCAACGCGTGCAATCAATTAGAATTCATTTGAGACGCAATATTACACCGATTTTATCGTAAACCAGTACTTATAATATCGCACAATACTGAACACGCTACTACCAGCCAACAATCATCATAAACCAACTACTTAATTCGATGAATAAAATCCTAGCAATATCTCAATCGATCCTTATGTCATTCGATTCTTACATTACAGAACCACGCGACTCGTTACACGCAATCGCGTTTTCTCTCTCAAACGCAGCACATTTCTGCATAAATTAGTTCCGCATTGGACAGATATACACCCGTCAATATACGAGCGGTGAAAAATGTTTAACGCTCGGCACTAAACCGATATAATACCGAACGCGCGCGCGCGCCGCAAGTCTTTATATATGTATACTCTCATCGCAATATAATACCCTGCATGCGCGCGAGAAAGAATTAAGTGCGCACCGGAAGTTGATTCCATTTTCCCGAACGATTCTAGCTCGGCGGCTAAAAGCAATAATAATAAAAGCGCCGTGGACTCGCCGATATATATGGCAGTATTGTACGCAGCGACGTGTCGTATAACCATCATCCGGACGCAGACGACGAAGCTGCATCGTCTTTTTCGCTGATGCACTTGCGGTGACGTGACGACGAGAGATACCGTTTGCTTCCTCGCTGATAAGCATAAAACGATTTCCCGATGAGAATATAAGCTAGAGAGAGAGAGAGGAGCAGGTTCATAACTCGCTTGATATCGGAGCTTTAGTGTTAATAAACTTTTATGACGCGAAACAGAGAGAGAGAGAGAGAGAGAGAGAGAGAGAGAGAGAGAGAGTAAAAATGTAGTGGTGCATATCGTTTTACGCGACCGAGCTTCATTTCGAGGGAATAATTTAGCGATATATATCGAAAATTTACTTATATCGTTATCGATCCAAGCGCGCTCTTCAAATATAAACTAAAATTTTACCGCTCTTGTTTTTTAGTCATCCCCTGAAGCTCGAGGGACATCGGAATGTGTTTGTTTTCTTCCAATATAAGCTTTATAATGAAGCTATATTTCGCAATTTAAAATAATATATAGTAAAAATCCAATATAGCCTTATTATACAATTCATCGCTGAACTGCACACAGAACCTCGTTCGATCAGATAAACCCGACAATCGATTCGCGCACAAAAGCTCAGGATATTCGTAAATTAGACACACGTATCTATATAGGCTCTGTATATATATATACAAGAACACAAGTCTGAATAGAGAAAGTTAGACCCCCACGCGTTCACTCGTGCAATTATGCTCGCCCGTCGTATATATATAACAGTGATACACGGTTCTCGCGTAAAATGCAAAGCTCGAAGGTCCAAGTCAAGTCTTGTGTGTCTGTCATATATAGTCCAGCGCGGTGATGTATTAAATCGACGATCGATCAATGCGTAAATAGCCTAATGAACCTTGGCGGTAAGCTGCGGTCTCATTTTGCTACACTCCTCCGCGTATACTGGACGATTTCAAGTGATTTCCTAATCGATTTGAAATATTTTTCAACCGTTCGTTAAGACGAAGATTTATAGAGGTAGTATAGTAATTTTGTCCAGGTACGAGTGAAAAAAAGCGCGCGGGCTGAATTATTCATCAGAAACAAAAAGGTTAAATTCTTAGCTATCTCTTTTGGGCTTCAAGATGTTAATTTTCCGTCGCCTGTAAGCGAGGTGATTGTCGCCTGTAATTGATACCGTGAATGCGCAAGTGACTTCAAGTGGAAATTTTGTAATGCGGATTGACGTGTTTATTACTGTTGTCAGAGAGAGAGAGAGAAAATTACCCGGCGAAACTGTATATTTGGAGACGCGTATATAATATAGGTACTACTTGTGTAGGCACGCGAGAATAACTTCAACAATTTTTATTTATTAATAATATCAAAACTCGCAATAACTATACTTCTATTCCCCCAAGTTTGCCGATAATTTTAATAAGCAAAATTCGCCACAAAACACATAACAAGCCTGGTGGTTACACACAGCGTACACGTAACCACTTCACCTTCCGGCAATATACCGCAGAAGAAGAACCTCAGTACAGCCGTAATCTCGTGGAGCGCGCTGAGAGAGCCTGAAGCTCCGGTGATATCCGGAATGGAGTCGATAAGAATAAATGCAGCAACGCCTTCGACGCCGCACGTATATATAAACTCGTCTTCGACGACGACACGACCTGCTCTTCTCCTCTACACTTACAGGAAGAAGAAGAAGAAGGATCCCTTCGATCCTCTGTTGCAGTGCTGGTACCTCTCTGTAATTTTCGTACAGCGTCGGCGGCCAGTCGAGCGTGTAATCCTGTAATGACGTAATGACTCAGTGTATATATATATATGTACAGTGCGCCCTTTTCTCGGACGATCGTCACGACGACGACGCGTCGTGTGATTTTCCTTTCTTCTTCGAGGACGATGCACCTTTCGTTATTTTCTTCTAGGATTACAGCCGCGAGAGACGTATATTTAACATTCACAAATTACAATAAGCGTCAGTGATAAAAAAAAGGACTTGAAAAATCTTGTGAAATTGCCAAAGTTGCTCTCGGGGAAATAAGCAGCAGCAGAGAGAGAGAGGAGAGAATAATAAGAGACAGGGCGCAGCGGAATTCGCGCATAATTATGTATGCCGTGTGCTCTCTCCTCTTCTGAAAGGATGAGGAGCAAATTGTGTCGGGCGGAGAATTCGCGGGGAAGACAGGAACAAAGCGACTATACGCCGCGGACGAGAGAAGAAAAAAAGAGGATTTTTATTATGTGACACGTCGTGTCCGCAGGAGGTATAGGTACATTTTTGCGATGCTCGTTTAAAGCGGCGATTTTTCTCTTAGGAAGACTTGAAATGTGATGAATGAAGTGCTTTTCCGCGGGATATATATAAGCGTGCCGCAGTATTTTGTCTTGGGAGAAAAACTGAATTTTCTTTTATCCAGCAACCTTTTATCTTTTATATCTTCTTTACGTTCCGAACGTACGCGTCGAAGTAGCCTTTTATTATATACCCAACCTTCCAAACCGATAATCCGTAAAAAGGATACTTTACTCACCAGCAAAGTCAATTACGCTTCTCTCTCTCTCGCGGTATTTCTCTCCCAATATTTTTCTCAACCGCAGCAGCAGCGGAATCGAAATAATCAATAAACTCCTTCGAAAAATAAAAGTTCGCCGCAGTAAAGAACTCGGCGATTTACACTTTGCCCGCATTGAGAGAGAGAGAGTATACTATATATACACACTCCTCCCCTGCATTCCAGAGGCGGCGAATAATAAAAAAGGCGTCGTCGAAGTATAACGACCCAACACGTAACAATCACTTTTTCACGCGCTTGCCAAAACCAGCCGCGCGCTCACAGTCCTTCCTCCTTTTCCAATGCATTTTTTACGAGGATCATCGTTATAAAAAAAAATAATAAAAGATGGACACACACGTATACAAGTTCCAGTTTTTCAAGAGGCAATAACACGATATGATATCCTTTTGCGCGCGCGTGGGTTGTCGCTATGTGTGTGTATATATATAACACTCCCACTCGATCGGCTCATTGCGGGAGGTACACACCCGTGCGCAAGCATGTGTCTTACAGTTGCGGTGCGAAAGAGTATTTATATTGTATGACTGATGATTTCAGACTGCACGCGGGAGAGACACCTATGTGGTGTTGGAGTTTGTGTTTGAATTGAAAATAATTAAAATTCAAAAGTAAGAGTTCACCGCAAATATTTCATTGAATACATGAGCAAACGGCGAAATAATATAATAAAATCATTTCGCTCTCTGTGATATCTCCGTGACAGTTCAGCAGAGGAAGCTCGTACGTCAAGCTGTAGACTGCATTATCGCTTCATATATTATTCAGAGGCGACTGATGTATATAGCTGTGGGCATCAGGATGCTGCTACGAGGTGGAAATGAGCTTAAGCCTATCTGGCCGAGAAGAGATTATACTTGGGTCCACCCGCACAAGCCTATCCGATTGCCGCATATATACTACTCGAGAATCGTAATTCACGCGTGTATTATAGCTTTGATTGATAATGCGGTATATATAAGAGCATCAGTCTACACGTTATATCGCTTCATTGTCTTTCTTTCGTATATATCCAGCGATGATGCATTCGTTTTTCGAATGATGGATAATAATAATAATTTCAAATTCTGGAGCCTGTATATATACTTGAGAACAATCGCAATTTTTTACATTTTTACTTTTTGATTAAGATTAGCGCCAACTCCGAACAGCTGCAAAACAAAACAGTTTCTGGACTGGCTCTTTCTTCCCCCACCGCTTAAACTCTCCGGGTTTCTGGCTAGCGGCGCTAGGTGTCGCATAGGCACTTTTTCATTTCCCTCAACTTGATATCTGCGCGTAGAGTTATATATAGAGGTATGTCACCTATGCCAAACCTGGCCTGTTTGGTCTGCAGCTTGGATCACTCATGCTATAACTGCCTGATTTGTTTGATCGAAAATATTCGTTTAACATAAAAATGTAGGTGTTACCGTTCGCTAATATTTAAGATAATCCGTGCAGAAATAATATGTATATGTACAACTGCGCAGCCGAAGTTATTTTAAGCCTCCTCAGACTTCCCGCACATGTATAGAAGAAAAAGCTCTCTCTCTCTCGCGAAAAAATTCAAAGCAACAAACAACTCTAATCTGGAAAGCGCTCGGAAACACGTTCTCGCGCTCGCTTAAAAAGCCCCGGAAAAAGAACACGGCGTTATCTTTGCCGGAGATTAAAAAAAGCACGACGACGTGTGTGTTACACGGTGACTGTACTCTACCTCGCAGGAGGTATGCCGAATGGAACAAGCTGCCGCTCTGTGCTACCGGAATGAAATTAAAACGGATTTTTTTTTCCTGGCTGGTGTATAGTGTACGGAGTGGAGTAGGATTGTGCAAAGTTGGAGCGCGCGCGTCAGTTACTTTGAGCTTGTAGTACTCTGCGGGGTTCATTTGCATAATCTGATTCGCGTTACAGCGTCACGCCTGATGCAGTACGCGAATTTGTTGTTCCCGCCTACTGTTTCGAATTCGTGTTTTGGATTTTTCTGGCGAGCTATTATTCAACTGTCTCCTTTAATTGGCTTTTTTTTTGTCGCATTGTGTTAAGATTATTTTCAATGTAGAAATATAATTTTAGCGTGTCTTCGTATTCTCTCCTCTTACTTTCTCATCGCGTCCAACTACTCGTCATTGCAATTTGTAGTCCGACCTACTGAAGGCAATAATTATTCGCTGATGCATGGGATCTCATACATATACTACACTCTATTCGGTCGCGTCGGAGAGAGAAAGACAAAATCTTTGTCTCCGACTTTGCTCGTAATGGATCACCAGAGCGCAGCTCTTTTAAAGCTAGACGTTACCCAACGCGTCGTAACGGTGCAGACAACGACGTAACGCGTTGCGGCGTATAAATCGATATTGATCGATTTGAAACCGGTGAAGTATAGCTTTACTAGAGTATAATGTCGAGGACTTCTCAACTGTCAGACGACAGGACGCCTTGTCAAGCTCAGATGATCGATTTTCCAGCCAGTCTTTGATATACATTTAAGCTCCTCTAAAATATCGAGGATTAAGGAAGATCGAGGTTTTATTTCCAAGTCTTTTACATCATTAGCTAAGATACTTAGGTTTAACATATTTTCCTTCACTCGCCCAGAATATTTACAACAATGCAAAATAAAAACTACACTTATACGCCCCGTCTCCAACAGCAGGTCATTTTTTATCTTTCATCATATCGCGCATCTCGAATTTTGGCAAAATAAACGAATACAAAATCCGCGAGAATCGAGTGTGTGAGCGACGTATCCGCCGGAAGTCATTATATCGAGCAATATTTTTCAAAGCCAACTATATAGTATACTATTTCCACGTGGGTGTGTACTATAACACACACACTCGAACTCGTGTCAGTTCTGTGAATACTCTTCCCAAAATTATGCGCATATCGACTTTCCCGCGATGACGAAAATAATACCAGGCCAAAGTCAACAATGAAACCGAATACTCGCATTCAAAAATATGACCCCTAAGTTTATATGCATGAATTTCCAATGACTGCTGCGTTTTAAAAGCAAGGCCAAATACACCAGCTCTCTTTTTTATGAATTCTCTCGCGGATCGTCCTCATATACACATTGAGTCTTTGTAAAAATTTTGATATTATATAGTTGAAAGCCGCGCGCACTCGAGTGCATAGCACTCGGGATTCTTAAGGAGGCACGTGTGTGTTGAGTTGCATTTTCCTGGCGAAACTTTTGACCCAGAACGCGAGACTCTCGTACTGCGCTTTGCTCTCGCCGACTTCACTACCACCAGTAAGTCACTCACTCCACTATATACCAGGAAGCAGTAAATATAGCTACCGTCTTTCTCTCTCTCTTTCTCTCTTGTGAGTTTGCGTGAGTCTCGACGAGTGTGTGACATCTGATACCGAAATAGTCGCGCCGATGCATTATGCAGTGGGAGAGACTTTTTCTCCTCAAGACAAAACTTCTTGACGTTTATGACGGCTCTGGATTTTATTTTCTCCTTTTTGCACGAGCCTTTTTAATTTGACGATAGCTCTTGGTCTGATGGATCTTGATATAGTTCTAGGATGAAATGTATGTATTACGCGAAGCTTTCTCGAAAAAGCTTTTTCAATTCGAAATGTCAGAATTTAATGGATGTTGAGCGCATCACGTGTCTTGTTCTTATGACGTAAAAATATTCACAGCAGTAGATCTTCCAATTCTTTCTCAATAAGTTTCGAGGACGTAGACACACACATAACTTTTTTCCATCGATTCGCCGTTTTATTGACTCTCGGTATATATCTTTTCAGTTAATGAAATTACGGGAGTTGGAGCAGGGAGAGTCTACTCGCGAAACTTTTCGCAGCAGTTTCAAAGTATGTAGTGCGAGGGAAATTGGCCGAATCGAAAAGGCTTCTTGAAAGCTTTGATTCCCAACAGTGACTATACACGTTCGTATATTTATATAGTCTATACAAGCTTCGAAACTCGATTCACTGCAGGGTTCACAAGAAACTTGACAATAAAAACACTTTATCTCGCAATATTTTTCACAAATTTTCATGCAGAATTTCTATAGTATTGACGCATGCCTCTCTATTCAAACAAACAAAAAAAAATGTATAAAAAGTGGTGTCCATTATCGTCAGGCTAATGTACTTATGCTGTCCATTTCGAGTAAGAGAATAAGAAGCCCTTTTACTGCTTCGTCATATCTGCATAGATGAGTGTTGACTGCTAGACAGTAAAAGAGAATTATGGACAAGACAGCGTACGGAAGGCTCGCGAGCAGCAGCAAAACGATACGTACATATACCTTCCCGAAGATTAGCATTACAATACAATCACGGATTAGCATAATGCCTTTATTCGCGATACACGGCTTTGCACGTGACAACAAAAAAATAACCACGTGCACAATGCGACATACCAATATCTATCTGATTTTGATTTACAGTATGCAAGTCTCTCTGACGGAACTATTTGTAAATTCGATATTGTACTATACAACCTCTAGGAGAGTAAGTTGTCAGAAGTTAATAACAGCGTTAATATTTATCCAGCCGCTTGACCACACGCACCAAAAAGCGAAGAAAAGTACCTCCATCCTCAGCTGTCAAACCTCAAGAACCCAGAGAACGCGCGCAGCACTTTTTAATTTCATCCCGTTAAAGAAACATAATCCAATCAACGACGGCAAGCCGTAAAAAGGCCCGTAAAGTCCCGCTCTTATATATATATACACGCGCGCGTTTAGCTCCATCAGCCCACAGGAGACCACTGCAGCAGCAGCAGCAGCACTTAATCAAGCAACAGAGCAGTAGTTCTTCGACGTAATTTCTTTTCGCGCGCACACGTTGCAATGAAATATCTGGCACGAGCCGTCTCTCTTTGATCTCTCTCGCTGTTACTGCTGCAATATATAGTGGACAAGTGCAACGTGTGTCCTGGGAACCAGGAAGCCACAAGCGCTGGTTACCAGTGACTATTTTCTCTCTTGTGGTGGGATATCCTTTTTCGGGCTGTTTTTTGTTTTCTGCCTTTCTTTTTTACTAGGGCTTTTTTTCGTCGATACCGGCTTCCGACTGCGTGTAGCGTTCTGGATTTCGATGTGTGTATAAAACACGCGACTCGATCTCGAGGTTCGTAAATTTTATTTATACGAAGACCGGGGCTTGAATTTAATTTCTGAAGTTTTAAGACGTATACTTTTTAATTATAGAAGGAAAATTAAATCGAGCAATTTAATTAGTTGTTCGTTCTGGATTTGTGGAATTTATTAGAGTATAATTTTCAAGCGAAGAATATTAAACACTGCGCGCACTTGTCTTTACGAATATTAAAAAATGCTTTTTGCAATCAACGTGCTGAAACGCAAACGAAATTTCGTTCAATCTACATACACGATGAAAAATCTCTCGACTGTGTATACAACTTTCAAAATTACCAGAATTTCATCGTAAAAGCAGCGTGTCCCTAAATTATCTAATAAAAGAAGAGAAAAAAAAACAGACAGACACCGCCGCAGCCCTAATAAAAAGAGAAACTCATGCATTCACAAAATATTGAAATAAGCCCGCGCTCACAGACTGCATCACATGAATAAAAGCGAGTATTATACATAATACCTTTTCGCGCACACCTTGTGCAACGCAACCCTCTCGCCAAAAAAAAACCGCTGCATTTTTCAGCTCAACAGCTGCTTGTGTAAGTACATCTGGCGTGTGCGTGACCTTAATTCACCCTCTCTCTCTCTCTCTCTCTCTCTCGCAGCTGAGAATCCCCGAATGTGTACAAGGTGTATAGGAAAATCTATTTGCGCATCAAGTGTATCGCGTTTCATCTGACACGCTTGCGGCTTATTAATCATCGAGAGCTGCTCTCTTTTGGTGTAATCAAACAATTAAGTAAGAGTCTTGCTTCCCCGAAGTAACGTCGGAATTTCGTAGAGTAATTTGTAACGGCAAAATCTGCCGCCGCGGACACGATGATGATGGCTGTCTCTCGTTTATGAAAATAATATAACGTGTTTTCGCGTAACTAGCTCTCCGGCGCGGCTGCTGCGCTTTCTCTCGGAATTCTCGGGAATTTCTTAGACGAGTTTTAACGTTTAAATCAGTGCTTGTATATACGGATGTATAGTTATACGATGTTGGCGTGATTGTTGGGGTCGCTTTGGATTACGATGGAGCTAGAGACGAGAAACGTTATTATTATGGATTACAGAGTCGCGCGGATAATCGTTATTATCGCGCGTTATCTCATTAGCGCTTTCATTGCGGCGTTTCTCGACGTGTATAATGGAAAAATTTTCTCGGAACTACTTTTTTCTTTGCCTGAAATGTTTTATCGAATTTTCATTACAGCGTTTGCAGTAGAACGAGAAGTATTCAGACACCCATTAATTTTGTTATAATCATTTTAGAAAATTAGGTTGCGCAACTCCTGTATCATCAATTATACCGCAGTATACACTCGAATTTCGCCGAAACAATTGCCTGCAATTAGAAAGCGCTGAAACTTTGCATCAGTTATAATCACTTGTATACATGTAGGCTTTATTATGTTTCTTTTCAAGCATTAACTGAAGCCCTGCACCTTGAGCTAATATTCCACATTAACTCTAAGAAGCTTCAACATATATTCATACGAACTTGTCCCACATTTGTATTCACAAAAAAAAATACTCCCTCATTTTTCATTCAAAAACACGCTGATACCCATAGTGACAAGGAAGAGTAGATTCGCAGCAGCAGCATCAGGTTTGTTGGTTTTCGTGCGAACTCAGGGGGCTCGACGTAATTTTACACTACTGGTGATGTCGCGAGGTTAAGTGCCTCTGCTTTAAGAGCATAACGGTATTGGATACAAACTTGTTGCTGCAGCATCCAGATTAAGCGCGAGGCCATTAGAGCGAAGCTTTTTTTCTCTCTCTCTCTCTTTCTTTCTTATTTTCTTACGAGGGAAAAGTCTTATATTAAATTAGAGGTTTAATTTTAATGCGCATCTCGCGAAACGTGTAATTATATTTAACGACGCGCTCTTGAAAACTGTGATTCCTTATGAATGCGCGCAGCCGGTGATTTTCGGCGATCGGCTGACATTAAAAGAAGAATCTTTTGATGGCGCGGCACTTTTGATGCTGATGGTATCGCGTTTCAAGATAAATATTAATAATGCGCTTTTCCGCTATAATATATCTAAAAACTTTCCCGTTCGATATGTTTCAAAGCCCGCGTAATTTAAAAAAAAACATACGGATTTCATTACATTAATCCAAAAGAAAAAATATATGGCGCCCGAACTCGCAGCGTCGGATAAAATAATTAATGCGGCGTCGGCTATAATGGACGCATCTAACTAAGTGCTGCAGGCGGCTCGGCTCTCGCCAATTAGTTTAGCGTTTTCGTCGCGCCGCCGACACCCCCCGCTGCGTTTTACTCGATGAAAATTCCAGTTATGCGCGCGCAGACTCGCCTATATACATTCCCTTCACACACACACACATACGCATAATATATACAGAAAGAGAGACCGGATGCTTCGCTTTCCGGGAAACGCAATTTGTCGCGGACCCTTCGCTGCATCAGGTATTATATACATTCTCGCGTGCAAAAATGACGATCTTGCTTGCTCTCAGTTATGTGTGTGTGTGTAAAAACTTCGAAAATAGATCGAGTGGGAGAGAGAAAAATGTGTGTATGGAGGAAGTGTGCTTGGCCGAGCAGACGCGGCTGCTACTACTGTGTGTGTGTGTGCGATGCATCAGCCGAGTTATTTTGCACTCGGGCTGATGCTCTCTCGAACGTGTATACGAGTTTTTTTTTATTCGGCTTGAGAGTTATAATTTATATGGGGTATCCTTTAATAATAAACGAGAGTTTTGCATTGTTTGATTATTAGCTATCTGGAAGAGTGATTGAACGATTGATATCTCAGTTTATGTTTCATATTTCGTTGCAGTAATAACTAAAAATCGCGATTAATTCTACGAAGGCACACGATACGAAAGAAGAACCGATGAAAATAGAAGCTTCGAGGAGAGAGAGAGAGAGAGAGAGACCGTTGTGCTTCAACGCGGAACCAACGTCCTGACCCTCGCACGCGTCCCTTTGCTCAACAGACCGTGTACATCCACCACCACGTCCTCAAGCAAACTCCCCCTTTCGCTTTACAATACACTATATATACCAATGAGGAAAAGAAAGAAAGGAGTACACGCGCATATAAAAAAAGCATCCGACGAAGATGAAACTGATGTCGCGGCAGCGACACTTTACTCTTTTTTTCTTTTTTAATAATTCGAACGGTCGCACGTGAGATTAGAGGAGGGAGTGTGTATATGAAGATGATGGACGAAGTGTATGCGCACAAAGAGCCGACGCGAGACACAAAAGATGTTCTATACCAAACCAGACGCCTCTCATCGATTTTTAGGTATAGTGCTTCTTTCAGCTGAAATTAATTCGATTAAACTTTCCATCGTATGCAGCTACTTTACTTGCTTTTAATAAATAGTCGCTTACAAATCGTTCCTCTGGATATACTCTAAATGGAAGACAAAGCTATCGTGGAGAAGCAGTATTCAGAATCGTAAAATCCACACTAAAGGATGATGCGCGCATGTGATTATTTTTTCTGCCCGATATATACACACTTTACACGCCTCCACTCTTGCCAAACGCAAAAAGAAACACAAACACCAAATCAGACTCTCGCTCCTATAGGCATATAATATACGTGGGCGAGAGAGTTTCAAGCTTCACCTACGCACGACGACGCCCGTGTCCGAATGAACGCTCGCCGTTCTATTATCGCTTATCGCCGGCTATCCGAGCATTGTGTCCGGTCACTTTTGTCGCTCTCCTTTTTTCTCTCTTCTGTTTCTGTCTCTCCTGCATGCGGTTTAATACATGCATTTCTACCTTGTCGAGAGGGAGAGAGAAAATGCGTACAATAGGACACACACACACACAGGCGACTTCACTGCGGGAGTATATAATATGGGCGAGGCTTCGCTTATCATCGGCCGATTTAATTTCTCCTACTTTATCTGCAGCTACGGAGAGACATTAGAGGCCGTTTTATATAGGCGAGAGTGTAAAAATCGAAATTCCCGCGTCGAAGGGGCTCGTTATGTGCCGCGTGTGGTGGACACAACAAGAGAGCGTGTGTGTAATGGGGAATGCATTATCGGAGCTCGATCGACTGGAAATAAGGGGATACATGAGAGTGAGAGACGAGAATGGATTTATTCGTGTATATGTGGCCGATGATTGTTTTTGCTAACGATGACGGAGATTTAAGCTTGGATAAACATTTTTAATCGCTGCATGTTGTTGGTTGAATTTTTTAAAGATTTTTCAGCGGAAGAAGAAAAAATTGCAAGAGAGTATAGCGGAGGGAGGAAACAAAATACTTGGTGCGTGAAAATTGAAAACAAAAAATTCACTCTGCTTTTAAAATTCATTTTTGAGCGGGGATTTTCAAGCTTCTAAATTTTCTCAAAAATGGCACAGCTCGTTAAGATCAGAAAATGAAAAACCACAGCCGTTACTCGTTATAGCGTTATTTGTATGTGGAAAAAAGAGGTTTCGAGCGTATATAACTCCTGCACTCGCTCACTTCCTGACTGCTCGGGAATCACTGATTAAGGGATCTTTGTATAATAAGCAATAATTATTTCCGTTCACTCTTCAACTTTAATTGTTTTAAAGCGGTCGTTGCATTAAGTCAATGATTTCTCTAATGCGCACATCTCAATGGAATTCGCAACACACGAGATCTAAAAGCAATTATCCATAATTAAAAATATATTTTCATTCCCTTCAACTTCCCTTAATATATGTACCAACCAAATTTAGCAAGTTGAACAAGCTTCTTATACAAAATAAAAAAATCCCGTTTAAAGCCCCGGAAACCGCTATATACACCTTACCGACCGCTTATAAAGGCTAGGTGCAGCAGTCAAATCTCTTTGCGCATGCGCGCGCATAGAAGCTCATTAGCAAGTTCAGTGTTTCAAGAGCGACGAGTAACTTGACTACTATATATGCGTTGCGGGCCCTAATTCGTGAGTCTGACCACAGCAGTGTAGCTTCCAAAGGCCGGTTAGTACTTTGAACTCGGTGGTCTGTTGATAATTGACGCTGCACTGTGGCGGACAACGTGGACTTAATCCAAAGAGAAGTAGGCCTATATATAGCTGCACCGATGATCGATTGTGGCTTGCGATGCGTCGAGTTGATAGTGAGGGATGCGGCTAAGTTTGACAAGTGTTGAGAGGAATCCGAGATAGAGAGAGAACTATTGGCCTCGATTCTGATGTCAAGTGTGTATAATGGTTAAGTGGGTCCTCTGGGTATTACGCGATTATCTGCGGTTTTGAAAATGCTCGACACGTTTAAATTTTATTTGCCACTGTAAGTAATATCTCTTAATTACAAAGATTTGATAATTAAGATTTTCGACAAGAGAAAGTATACCGTGCAAAAAATTTTACTCGCACATGTATGACGCAAACAACTGTATTTTCTATTATTTACTAATACAAGTTTCATAACTTCTCATTGTGTAATTTTATTATCCATTACCGTAGCTACTCGCATCACGACGATCGCTTACGTAACGCAGACCCGACTTATCAAGCTTTTATGTATTCCACACTAATACACTGCGTACACTGACATAATTGTTCTAAAATAACCCTATAACCCCAGATATTTTTACACCAAATCTTTGATATCCCAATCAACCGCAGAGAAAGTCTCTAGAGTACTATACACATCAGAGCAGCCGACTATTAAAACGTCTATATTTAAAGCGCACACCCAGCTATAATACATATTCCTCATACAAAAAGCCCGAGCTAATTCAATGAAGTCTTCTCGATAGTAGATACTATTGCCATTATAGAATCATATTATAAGAGAAGAACACAAGCGCCGCGTTTAATCTCGCGTATAACCATATAGTCATCCCGTTACGCCTTATACGCTCTCGGTTCTAATTAGCTATTAGTCCGTACGCGAGAGCTTTTCCGTAATGAACGAGGCGTACACGCTCTACTAATCTAGATACGAAAAAAAACGAAGGAGAGTAGCTAGGAAGAGACAAAACAAGCGCGGGAGACGCGATATGAATTAATCAAGCGCGCGAGAAGTTTATATATACACACACACCGATGTTGTATGCAAGAACGTCGGATTCCTTCTCTGCTTATCTGCATAATTTATTGGCTTCTCCGCACTTGGTTCTCGATTTTTTTTCCTCGAGATAGATCGAGCGGTTTTTTATGCAACGAAAGAGGCTCTAATGAATCCGCGACGAGTGCGGATTTCTCCTAATTGCTCACAGCGTTTTTTAGATAAGTCCCTCGAAAGTATAGAGTGATTTATTGGACTTCAGCTAGGAGGTGCGGAAAAAGCTGCTTTTAAGAATTGTCGTTTATCTCTCTTGCATAACGTAATTTTAACGAAAATAAATAATTGATTTTACAATGGAAAATTATATACAAAAGACCTGCGTTACGCTCGCGCATGCGCAGGAGGTAATAACCCGGTGTTTATCCCGGGCGATCGTTATTATGTCTCATTAATGTTTACCGTATATTATTATCGTGTTATTACTATTACTGAGCTCGCTAGACTATATACTCGATTGGCTGTGTATCTCCCCTCGGTCGTGATTGTCAATTATTTCTTCATCGTTTTGCGGAAATACCTATGTGTACTCTCCCTTCCTATCTCAAAGGATTTCATTATCAATTTAATGCGATGCGTTTCATTGCACGTCATCGTGTACAAAGTAGTTGTTTCCAATGAGCTGAATTATTATTGTTCGATCGTTATCGCGGAAACATTTATAAATCTATATTGGTCTGTGTATTATAATAGCTCTCTTATATGATTGATTTTAACTTTGCTTTAATTACAGTTCGTTTAATGTTTCTACAGTAAACGACAGTAAAAAGACAAAAAGAAAGAAAAGAAAACGCTCACTTAGCGAACGTCCAGGTGAATTACCTAATTTGTTCCCGACTTGTTAAACAAACTACATGGCGGCGGTAACTTCCTCGGATAAAAGCCATTCATATATATATATACGAAATCGCCTTCAGGCAAGTGCAAAATCGTGTAGCTACAAGGCCAGTTGTAAATCCGAGAGCGTCGAGAAAAGAAAAAGTAAAAAAAAAAAAAGAAAAGGAAGGCCACACGTCGTTATATATATACACGAAGCATTCCGCGACAGAGGAAATCGAAAACGATGCCGAGCAATTACGTAGCAGTCGTGTATATCCATTAGAGTCCAGAGGAAGAGAGAGAAAAAGGGACGAGCGATCAGTCACTCGGTTTTTAATCAGACGACTCGCGTTTGGCCACAGCTGGCTCTTTCTCTCTCGCTTTACTCTCTCGATTAAACTGTCGGTGAGTATAGTACGCGCGAAACCTCATAACGGATTGCAAACGAAACGGCAGCTCGATGTATACACGTGTCTTTTTTCTGACTGTTTCTTTTTTTGCACGCGTCGCGGCCTTGTGTGCAGTCGAAACGCGAGAAGGACCGATGAAAGCGAAATCGGAAGATTGTGCGTATCAACGCAGAGAGAGAGAGAGAGAGCAGTTGAAATATAAGAGAATTGAGCTGTCAGAAGCTCTTTGCTTTTCGATAGCTGCAAATGAATGAACGAAGCCAATGGAATATCTATACAAACGTACGTCAGTTGTATTATCTTATAGAGATATTCTTGTTATGCGAAGCCTGTATAGTATCAGTGCGAAGTAATTGTTTCAAATGAGGTGTGATAATCAGAGCGTAGAGTGCATTGATAACGGCTATATATAGCCATTGCGTATATTATAAACACACATACTGGTAGAACTTTTTCTAGATTATCTTGTAATATATACTTACTAAAACGTGCACTTGTAACATCGATTAACTTTCTAAGATTAAAGATTGCAGCATTAAAGAAACTAATTATAACTCGGATGCAAAATTGGTCTCCATAAATAAAGCTATATATATATACACACACACAAGCTTTTTATAGATAGGCCGGGTTATTACATGCCAGTCTATGCTGGCGTTGTACACCTCAAAGCTTATTTTTAGACCTTTCAACGAGTTTGTATCGTAATATATAAAATCGCGTATAACACGTAAAAAAGTGTGTTACACAAAAATGCATATACATGCACAAATAACGTGCGTCATATCTCATCGACGTAGCTGAAATTTGTAGTATTATATACCTGTATGAGCTGCTGTTAAACAACGGCATAATAATTTCCCATACGAAATTCGTGCCAGAAGCATCAGCCGAGAGCTAAACCCGAGCGAGCTTGGAATTTTAATGAAAACCCTCATCTTCATCCGCTTCGCGCGGGAAATTCAAATGCGCGCATATATACATCCCGCATAGTATTAATGCACACATTAATAGCCCAACGCGTTGCACACTTGCCAAACGACGTATATATATGTGTATAGGGGGTTCATCGACCCGAAAGAGTTGTACAATCGCGCTAGATAGATGATTGGCTTTGCAATGGTATAATTCAACTAACAGTGGGATAATTCTGTTTGCGCAGGGCTTCCAGCGGCCGAGGAGGAGCCGACTCGCCCTTAAGCTCGGACTTGGCGCTTGACAAGCCTCGTCCCGTACCGTCGCCCAGGTAAGTGTCTCTATATCTTTCTCTGTGTGGAGATATACTACTCTTATTTTATTTTCACGCTAATTAATTATAGCTGCAACCTTTCGCGGCGTGGGTTGTGTATTTTCTTGAGAACTACTGCGCGGATTATTTATCGTGTGTGGATACGGTTTTTTTTTATTTCAATCTTGTTTGACGATTGCTGTTCGAGCTTCTTCTTCGTCGTAGAACTATTTGATTTATGGTTGCGTCGGTCGCATTAATTTTCGAAATTTATAGTTTTCTATACAGATGGATAGAAGAAACGTGTGCCTCAGTGCCTTCTGATACTGCCGAGTTTATTTAAACTTTTTTCTTTCATTATACCTTCCTCACGACGCCTACAATTTAACAGCCGAGAAAATTCAAAAGCTAAAAATCAATATCTCGATTCGCGGATACTGCAGTACGGCTATATTACCCATCGTGACGCAACTCGGGGATGAAACTTCATTTCGCACTTGCCGACTGTTGCAGACAAATCCACCCTCTGTACGGTGAAAAGGCAGGGCTTCTGGGCTACTGCGACACAGTCGGTAACGTAGAAAACTTCCCACCAGCCCCTAATATCGTCGTGGAGGGTGGTCGGATCGAGTTCGTGCGCCCCTCGCAAGATGGCAGTTCCATATCTCGGAAGAACACTATCTCCAGGAGCTCACAGACGTTCGTCGAGCAGATGGAAAAATCGGATCCTCTTAAGGTAAGAATGATTTATAGTATTGTAGATACCTAATCATTGAATTTTTGCACCATTTTTTTACAAACTCGTAGTAGTAATAACGATCAAGCATTACTGGTAAATTATAGAATGATCATCGATTTGTGCTTTAAAAACTCAATTATATAACTAATCAAGTTGTACGTGTTTGATAAATTTCAAGCGTCAACATTTCATCCTGTTTACAGCTACGAACAAACATTTTCTTTCGACAAACCCTTACACACCCTTAAAATCCGTAAATTCCGCAAACAAGGCACGCGCGGTGCGATAATAACCCCGGAAAATATGCATGCGCGCAAAACATTCGACGTACGGTGTTAGGGCATCAGCTGCGCGCGTCATTTGCAAAATTCAATCTGGGACAAGCCGCTAATTAATCCTCAGCGATGAATAATTGAATCGAGAAGAAGCAGCAGCAGCAGCACACTCGCGCGCGCTGTCCCGCGAGAATCGCAAATTTTGAATCCCTAGAATAATTTATAAAAGGCCTAAGCTCGTCATACTTGATTTTCAACCCTTTTGCCCTTCGCCATACAGCCCCTACGCGATGTTGCATTCATTACGCGTAATTGATTTTAGCGCAATAGAGGGCCGTCGTCGCCAAGATTTCCATACAGCCTATACGCATATACTTCGTTAATCGTTTCCCCCCTCTGTATATATATATAGTCGGCGTCGACACACGCTTTGACTGTTGATGATGTCTCTGCCTAATGAAAGCGAACTTACCGATTATTTTAGCGTAATTAACAAGTGCCTGTGAAGCAAGTGTCGGAAATCTGGCGGCACCCTTCGAGTAATAAAAGAGAAATCAAAAGCTTAATTATTTTTTTTTTTTAATTTCGACGCTGCTCTTGAAAGTCTCCGTCGCGCACTTAAGCGATTGGTTCCAGCGTTTGACATTATATAGCTGCTATTAGTGTATTAAATTTGCTTCGCATCACCCTCGAGCGACCCACGTTATTTTTTCTCTAATCATCGCACTGATCAAACGAACATCGGAAGTGAACATTCAATTAGTATATAATTTCGATATTCCGTTGAATATACAATATTCATCGTCATTTCTTTCTTTGTCATTATTCCTATAAATAAGCAAACTATACACCCACGACTACACGAGACCAAAAGAAAAAAGTTTGCCACTTCGGATGGAAATGCACCTACCGCAGTCCGTAAATAGCCCCATCGAGAATGCAAATTATGATAATTGACTCGTATAGTCAGACAAGTGGTGGTCGATACCAAAGTGCAGTGCGTTCCAATTAATTTTCGAGGTTCGATCAAGAGAGAACCGACTTTCGATGCCTTGGCTAATTGGCTGCTGATCTTCGGAAGCGCTTATCCGTGTTACCGAGAGTAAATACCGATGCTGTCTTCGTCATTTTATCACTGATTTGGGGACTTTTAATTTTCGTTTCTTCAATCCGGTTTCCTTTATTATTCACGGCGCAAAAATAAACACGGAAAGTGCAGTTCTATATAAATACATATTTTTAACGTCTGATTTCAACCAGACACATTAACGTATAATAAACCTTCTGCGCTTCATATTTTTAATCAAAGTGAATTTTTGTATGCATTTCCATACAATTGTAATCTTCTCTCAAACAAATACCTCCTTCAACTATATAGTCAGCTCGCAATTCAGGCGCATCTATATAATTCTTCAGCGCGTCTAGTCTCTCGCAAAAACAAGCTAAAAAGCGCCAGACGAGATTATAGTCGCAATAAGAAAGAAGCTCACAATAGAGTCGCTATTTAAGCGAGAGTCGACTGTCCAGTAGTCGCAAGAGATATCTCATTGAGTCACGAAGCCGCTTTATCCGCGATGGGGATCATCAATCGGCCGAGGCTTCTTACCTTTTTCTTCTCGCCTTATCAAGCTATATATATATATACCTGTCCTGCACAAAGAAACGACGCGCGTAAAAAGGAGGTAGAGATGCATATAAGAGAACGAGTTAAGTACTCGCCGGTGAGAAATTTCTCTCGAGAGTTGCATCACAAGAACAAACTTATGGCGTCCTCTTCCTTAATGCGAGTCAGACTCGGAAGGAAGTATACTGCAGAAAGAAGAGAATAGTCCGAAATGAGAGAATCCGGATAAAAGATGGTGCTAAGAGATTATAACCCTGACACGCACGCGGTGATGATTATTATGAATCAGCCGCAGATCTGACATTAATCAAAGCTTCTTGACAAAGTATAAATGTTCCTTTATTTCAAAGTATAATAATAAAACATGAAATATCACAAAACCGACGTATACTCTCTCGACTGACGTCAGTAGGTCGTTATGTGCAAATATAAATTAATTGCCTCAGCGCGCGTCGCTCTCTTTCTCAAAGAAACTACAGTCAAAGCTTCGTTAAACTCAGTCGGCTTTATTAAGTAGCATAAAACGCGGGCGCGCAGCTTGCTTATATACCTATAATAAATGATATAACTCGTCAAAAGAGAAGTGCGCATTGAAGCTTATAACGCACAAAAGCCATTGGGCTTTCAATATTATATGCGTTCTGTAAGTTGGCTGCTTTCTTCTCAAAATTGTAAATAAGCATCTATATACAGCCGCATAGATCCTCAGGAGAGAGAGAGTTTGCGAGGTCGTATAATGAAGAAAAGCGATTAAAAGCGTAATCAAGAGCTTTAACGGGCGCAAAGCGCGGAATAGCAAATGCGAAGCGACGAGTCCTGTGTTGTAGACGATCGATCGCAACGTCGGCGGACACAAAACGAAACCGCAGAATTGGGATTAGCATTTAGATATATACGAGTACTAGCTCATGCTGTGCAGTCGTGCTAATGCAATTGACTGTGAATAGCAACGACGCCTGTCTGCTGATTTGATTCGAGCTGCCTTTGGATCTGAGCTTTGTGAGAATCATTGATTTATGCGTGTGATATGATGTATGATGTCTTCATATACATTATTGCTATGATACTTGATGTCACAACCGATGATGAGCCAGTAGTCGTGTATTATGCTGATGCCCCTCATCGAGTGTGCATTTGCGTGACGTAGATGGGAATTAAATTCTTGGTTTAATAGCTCGTGTGATTACAGCTCCTGTGTATATATACGGTATATATAATTGCTGGATTATAAGTATAGAGAATCAGTGAAAATGGATAATTCGTTTATTTCTTTATATCGAGGTGATGATTTACACCCGAACTTTCCTAATCAGACAACCGCAACATCCTGACAAAAAGTCAATAAAAGTGTTAGTCCAGTTGTTCACCCGAGCGTGAAAATTGAGCAATTAAAACAACTTTCTTCTCAATTACTTGCAATACATAAATTTTCCTCCATCAAGGCTATCGACCAAACGATACCGATCGTAAAATATTCAAATGTTTAATACGGCACTACCGATTCTCGAATACAAAATTAATTTCAAAAATCAGTACACGTCAGCAAATAACAAAGGACACAATAGCTACACTTCAGTCTCGGTAAAATAAAGCCCTTGAGGTACGAGCCGATTAATCGGGGAATCGATTGAACCGGACGCAGCCAGAGAGCAAGAGGCAAAAGGCAGTTTCTGGTGTTGCGGTGTTACTCCTAAGACGCTCTCCTCTGTCTCGTATTCCGGCTAAATAATAGCATAGCTTAGGCCCTCCGTTGAAGTGCTCGATAGTCCTTCGGCTGCGAGCGAATAATGGGCTCGTTCTCGAGGGCTGCGAGCGAGATGTTCGCGGCCCCAGACGCCGTAATTGATCTGCGAAATGTAAAGAAGCTTCGGTAATTTTTATTCCCTGCCAGCTCCGATGTATACAGCTTCATTTTCTTTGTATCTTACACCTGAAGAAAGAAACACCGACTTGGAGTATATATAATTAGTGGAAGCTATATTTGAACTATAATTGTAGGAAATAGTTCCATGCGATATCATAGGTGGCGCATTAGGCACTTTCATATTTCCCTCATGAGAATCGGTGCCCGGAATGTATATATAGCGGTGTGCAAAGGCAGCCTTGTGCCTCATTGTGTCGCCGGATGGTAGTGCGGAAAATGGGAGCTAATGCCTACAAAATCTTACTTTTTTAAAAATTTTTGAAAATTATTAATTTACTGGGCATTAGCCCCCATATTCCGGGCTACAATCCAGATGGTATAAAAACTGTCATATTAAGTTTACAAGGAATTCCAAAAAATTGGAACAAATCGTCATTTAACGAAGCAAACCGTACCGTTAAATTAATAAACGATTCCACCAAGTTCACCTCATATTTTTTTCTTCGATCCGATGGCTGCAGATATAAAAGGAGAGAGTGAAAAAGAGATAACCAATCAAGCTACTTGGTCGCGATTATAAGTGGGTGATTGATTCTGATTGGCAGAGCGTCGCGTCGTCGTCGACGCAGCATCATCCGTAGACTTCAAGTATGATACATCGCGGTTTACCCGAGAAAAATTGACAGGCAATCCCATCGGTATCATTCATATTTCAAAGGACGTCAGCAGCGCGCAGTCAATTTTTCCCCCGAAAAAGAAATCGAAGAAAGAAGAGGAACTTGGCGCGCGTGAATGAACCTGTCACAGAACGTCGCGCGTGATAGACGTTTTGTGTCGCACGCGCAAGTTTACGGTAAAAAAAACGAAACCACATATTATATAAACTGCAGAAATCGTAATCCGAAATAAAAGTTGGAATTTGACTGTCACAGGTTATATACGCAAACTCGCGCACAGTTGTCGATCACTTCGTTAATTGTTGCGATTGCCTTTTACGTCTATCAGTCGAGCTGATAACAACCGATTTTCAATCTACTATAGTCCGCGCAACTGGAAAATTGAATCCATGAGTCTTTCGCAAACTGTAGCACACAGCGCAGCAACGTTAGCTATAGAACCAAAAACAATCAACTGAAATTCAAACGACGTTCACTCACGCGCGGAAAATTGTAACCCGTCGATTTTTGCACACTAGTAGTATTGTTTTGGTAAAATCCATATCATCGTTCGATGAATAATATATTTAAAAAAAGTATGTCGACGGAGAGAATCTCGTGTTAATTAGCACGCGTAATAATGAGCCCGAGAGATGTCTGTAGAATTGCGAGTAGGCTCTAATTAGCGTGGTAACAATGTCACGGCGTCACTGAGCACGCGGTATCTGTACCGTGAGGAGAGTTCTTTTACTGGAGGAACGAAGTATATTTCAAAGTGAGCGCGCTTTTTTTTTCGACGGGGAAAACTATTATCGGACGGAATGCGCTTTGCAGGAGAAATCGCCTGCGGAATGAGGTTTTGAGATCGGGAATTTTTGAAAAGTGATAACTTTTTAATGAGACACGGTGAAACTGTATTTTTGTTCTTATCATCGTTGAATTTATTATAGAAGAAGAGTGCCATTTGAAGCCATCGAAAAGCGCTGAATAGTCGTGAATTGAATACAACGAATGCGCAGAAAATTTTTGCGATTTAGTCGTTATTTAGTACTGTCCCGAAGCGACGCGTGAAATGTTCCGAGTATATTATTTGCTTAAATCATTGAACATCACTCTTGATGTGAATTTTCACCCACATATTTCTGATCACACGATTCGATATTAAACAAAAACGGCAAAGAATGACAGCTCGATGATGAAATTCAGTGTCATTAAATGTGGTAGCCCATAGCAGACACAGAGAGAATTGTAGATCGACGCGAGAGTATGTGTGTGTGTGTGTGTGAGAGAGAGAGGCGAATGATGGAAAGTGAGGTTATCATTAACTTTGAGCCTCTGCGGTCATGCGTGATCGTGTCCAACGCTTTTCTGACGTGTATCCCTCGATAACATCAAAGGGCAAGGGCGAATTTCAATTACTACGAGCCCCTACCTCCAAACGAGATAGAGAGAGAGAGAGAGCCGGTGTGTGTGTGCGCGCGCTCTCGCGAATTAGCCGCTAATTTCACGGCTTGCAGCTGCCGGGATGAAACTTTTCGTTCTGCTTCTCTCCTTTCCCGCTGCTCTTCCGTCAGGCTATTTCTTTCTCGTAATTAGTCGCCCCTCTCTTAATTTCCTTGCCGCTCTTCAAAGCTTATGGACGTTTGTCAATAATTACACGCTCATATAGCACTTTGAATTTTCCTTCTTACTCCTCTCGTATATTCCTACTTTTTACGATTGTCTACTGCTGTCAAGTACACCTCTGTTGTGTATGACAACAAGAACAATTAAAAAATATATGACAATAACAGTCAATTCATTAGAACAAAAAAATTCATAAATTCAAACGTCCATCACTCCAAGAATAATATAGTCAAACTTCACGCATATCAATCACAAGCGAGATACACTCGCAAATACATATCGACGCAGCAAGTCGCGCGCGTTGTCCTGGTGCGTATTATTGCTCCCGTCGCTCTCCACTCGACTCTCTCTCTCTCTTGTGTCCAGCAGTAGTGCCACGATACAATATGAGACTGTCCATCACCCGCGTTGCGGCACTTCCATTTCGTTCCGGCGCTTTTCTCGCTCTCCTTTTCTTCGCTCTTCTCCCGCCGCCACATTGCAGCTGCCATTCAATGCTGCGAGTAGTGTGAAAATCGAAAAAGCCGCTTTTGTACGCCTCTCTCTCTCTGTGTCTCTTGTGTAATCGCGATTTTCGGCCCCGTACTGAAAATACCGCATGCTGCGTGTATGTCTGCGGCTTTTTTTAACCCTTTTGTTACGGCTGTTATATTTGAAATTGCGCTGCACACCTTTTTAAGAGATACTAATTTACGCGCGAGTCGTTAATTTATCGAATCGTGTATTTTGCAATGATTAAAATTGCGGTGTGTGAAATTTTCTTAATGTATAGGCGTTCCTCTTCATCTGCGATATTTAAACGAGTGCTAACTACTGCAGCAGCCGATCGATTCTTGTACATATACACATATCCAGCGCAATTGATACGACCAATTCCAGGCATGAACCGTCGTTCGTTTGCTCGTTTAAATGACCGTCGAAAAAAGGGCCGATGCTGGATCGTAAAAAAAATCCTCGTCCAACTAGCGACTGCGAATATATATATGTATATACGTTCGTTTGGATTTTTTGATTGGAATGTCGAGAGGTTCGATGAAAAATACGCGTGTGTGTGTATGTATTCTATGGCTCTCTCGTCGTCAGGATAATTCCGTCGGGCGCCAATCGAGTTTGCGCACCTGCTCGTCCTTGTTTTTTGCCTCGCGGCGAGTAAATTAGCCAAATCCGATGCCTGACTGAGAAGCAGATGCGAACGGACGGAAAAATTCGAGAAGTCGTTGGTCGTATTTTTAACGAATTAACTCGTGCGCTTCGATCTTCTTATCGAAAATTAGCTCTTCTTTTTTGTTCGGCTGCTTTTACTTTGGGATTTAGTCGGACGGTCGCAAGAAGTTTGAGCATAGTATAGTATAATTAAGAATTATTTTAGTTTTTATCAATAACTGCGTATTCGCGCATGAGTTTAGAGAAGCCACATCGCTATTAAAGTTCGACGATTTTTATAACAACGAAATCAACAGAAAAGCATGCAATTACCCCAACAGCTCTCCACGTGAGTAAACAACGAGAGCCTTATACATGCCCTAATAATATCCTCGAAAAATTTTAATAACGGTAATACCCCTCTGCATCCTTAGACGCTCGCTTTTAGTTTCCTTTACGCCACATCCACAGCTCGTTATCGAGATTTCTTTGTTTGAAGAAGCGGCCTCGGAAAATTACAGTACTTACCCCGCATTCTTAGCGTCGTCCGCCTCCTCAAACTCTCTCTCTCCCTCATAGCTTTTTTTTTCTTTCTAGCGGCGCGTATGGCTTTTTTGCGCCCTCCTACTTGCGTTTCCTTCTTCGCGATTATAAAGTCACTCTCTGCATCTGCGTGTTTTTTGCTTCCTTTGTCTCTCGCTGCGTCCATTGTCTGTCATTTCGAGTCTATATACTCTTTTCTTCTCTTCCTGTGCATGCTCCGCGAGTTTCCTTCTATACTCTCTTTCGTTGTTATTTGCTGCTCAGACTCTCCCGTTTTTTCGTTAAAACGCTTGAGTGACTTTTGTATTCCTCGTATACATGAGTATTTTATACCTAAAAATCGTGAGTTTATTTATTTCTAAAAGTGTAAAATCGAATGTCTCTCAGCTATCGCCCACTTACGAAGTCACTGCTCAATCCTCCCCCAGCGCTTCCCGAAACAATTTACTCCTTTCTTTCCAGTCCCAAGACTACATCAGCAGCGTCAGGTATAACCCGGGGCCTCCAAGAATCGCGTGCGAACGAGCAACTTGGCATTACGGGCAATTTCCACGCATAACCAGCCGCTGCGAGGTGTGAAAGTTTGTAAAAATTTTCCAAAAATGAGGACGCCCTCCACCGAGCTTTATCATCGAATTATCGTCGACGATGTTATATAGTTTGTATAAGCAGAAGAGCTTTAGGCGGTTATTCGCGCCTTTTGATACACAACGAGTAACTGTATCGGAATAGTCTAGTCACGTCTCGGAATTTGCCCAGTGGGAGAATTTGAATTACCCGCGCGTTGTTGAAATCCTAGTTTCTACACGAGATGATTCAATTGATGAGCAGGTCGCCGCCGAGTGGAGTTTTGATGGGAATTTCGAATTGAAGAGTTATTCATCGGTACTTTGTATAACGATTCGATTGGGAATACGAACGTATATAACGATGTGATATATTGTCATAAACACTTTCAAAATTCTCGAATAGCTAAATTTTCCCACGAAGCTGCATAATCGTCGTATATACACCGACACCAGACTCTATATATCTCCGCATATCTCGCCGGGAGTACATCCAATCAGCAGCAGAGGTTCAGAGCTTCGATGCATTAGAGGCCATCCGAGAAGCTTCTGCTATATACTCTGTGCGATCCCTTTATATATACTTACACGTGCGAGTAGCGAAAGTGAAAGGCCGGGGCAAGTGCATAGCAGAGAGCAGGAGTATATAGACGATCCGGATCGCGTTTAGGCGAGGACGAGATTGCTCCTGGTATAATTAATGCGGGCCGGCCGGCCAAGCGCAATTTATAGCCCTGACTCTCTTTGTAGCTATATATGCATATACGATGTATACGCACCTGGGCCCAGAGCGGAGAAGCGCCGGAATTGAAACAGGAATTGCTATCCGGTGTGTATATTCTGATTTATCATTGAGACTCTCTCGGTGGGACTATAGCAGATCTGGTTTATTCTGGTGTACAGCCTATCCTTGCAGGAAGCTCGCTTTGAACGTTTGTCTGCATAGGTTGATAAGTTACAAATTATATTTAGATTATTTATATGAAAAAAAAGTGTATTTTACTCTTAAGAAATGCCGTCTCGCGACTCATACCGAAAGAACAAACACAAAGAAGAAGCATATCAAAGGCTGCAGAAGGATAATCAGAAGACCTCGAGTAAGAGCTCTGCACTGTGTGTATATATATATACGCGTCTAGGCGCGTTTAATGTCCGGACTGTCGTCTCTTTCGCAGAGATGAAAAAGTGTTGCCGCTCTAAAAATTTCGAGAAAAACAGCGCTAACGAGAGGAAAGAAACATTCCCGCGGCTAAAAAAGTATATACACACGCATATATATCCCTCGGAATTTTTCATCGAGCTCAAGCGCAATCTCTCTTCGTTATACACAACGTTGTATATACATACATATATATCCACGGGGCAAAAGGGCGACAGCAAGGTCTATGCTATACACTGTCAAAAGGACCTGGTACATAGGAGAGAAATGGATATAAAGGGGACAGGAAAGATGGCAAAGGAGATAAATTAGTGCGCGCGATAGAGAGAGAGAGATGAAAAAGATGCAGCAGGCGATAGATATATGAGTCCAACATTAGTAAATAAACATTTCGAATGTATATGTATTCGATTTTCAGCAATGTATCAAACCCTCGCAAAAATCCTGTGAAAAATGGCCCCCTCTGATTTCACTTTGAAATTGAGAGACACGTGAAAAAAGAACAGGGAAGGAAGAGAGAGAGAGATATATACACAAGAGAGTTTGATAGATGTTGAGAGCGACAAGTATAGAAAAAGAGAAGAAGACGAAGGATCGCACAACAACAACAACAAAACAGGGTGCATACACTCTCTCAGCTCACGTGAATACGAAATGTTTGCCTGAAAACGCGAGGGCGAGTCGGACGTAATTGTTGGTAATGAAAATTTATGGAGATGCCAGAGGTCGCGAGCAATCGAAAGCTCGGCGGCGAAGAGAAGAAAGTAAAAAAAAAAATATCGAGGATGAAAGGAAAGAGACAGCAGGGATGTTTGATTGTATACGTCTCTAACAAACGAGAGAAAAAAGTTATACGCGAGAAGGTATATGCGCGCCGCCCGTATCGTTCGTTCGTTTGATAAATGAACCTCTGATTGGGTGACGATTAATTGGCGCACGCCTTTGACGCGTACGTAGTCGTAAATATTATCGGATATTTTTATTTTTTTTTCGCTTCGTTTCTAAACTTATAAAATTTCTCGCAGCGTTATTTACAATTTCAAGCCAACAGTCGGGCTCAACGTTCGTGTAAAATGATTGCAATGATTAGGAGGGAGAATGAATGGATGCTTTGTGCGCCGGGACTCTGCGGGTGGTGGTTCACGTCGCGGCGCCAGGCGTCAGCCGAAACTTGCCGCAGACGACAAGCTCAAACGCTATCTCGCCGCGATATCGCTATATATATATACACGTGTGCGTTGAGGACAACACCCCCGCGAACGCGACAACCCTTGTCTACGTTGTTTCTTTCTTTCCTTCCTTTTCCCCCCCGCTCTGTTGACGAATGAAAGCGCAGCTGTTGTTATCTCGATTCCGTATCAAACGATGACATTTTGTAAAATAATATGGCAATAAATTTTTGTACACGTAATAATTATACGAGCCATCGCTCATCGTTTCATCCCCCGCAGTAAACTATAACTAATAGCAAGTTTATCTCGACTTCCCCCCCCCCAGAGAAAGAGAGCAGTCGGCTAATAAAAAATGGCGACATTTTATTCTCCGCAAATAAATTATTGCCGGAAATCAGCCACGTACAGCATCTCTATCTTTTCCTCGCCTATACTGCACCAACCCTTCGCACAGACGTCTCTCTCTGTATATATATTCTATAGTCGCGACTTTTGCCTTCTCTCCCTCAGCAGCAGCCCTTGATAGACCAGTCACGTGTACGGGAAGAGATAAGACTTTGCCGACGCTGTGACGGACAATGGGGTTCTCTCTGTCTCTGTGGTGTGCAGCAAAGACGCGGTGATTCGCGCGTAGCGATAAGACAAACCAGACGTGTCACTCTAATCGTTCGATTCTACCGGGGGTGTCGCTGTCTGATTAAACGCCCGCACACACTTTTTTTCCACGCGTAGAGGGCTTACGAAACAGACGATGTGGGCGAACGATTGTCCTCGTGTACTTTATACCGACGTATACTACTCTGTGTTGGAGAGCGTTTTTGGGATCCTTTGTTTGCTGCGATTGTCTGAACTGCAGGCGCTTTTGTTACATATTCGATTGTACGAAATTTTGTGAGAGAAAACTTCTTCATTATTTTATAACATTTAATATAAATTGCTACCGAGCCGTACGCTTTATTAAAAGTAGAAGATAAAGTATGACGTATAACGTATATTAGGAATAATCATAACTGCTATCAGCTGTTGTACGTTTCACTTAACAGAATCACCAGCCTGACAGTCGTCGTCCAAAGAGACAATAACAACTCCTCGTGTTCAGCAAAATCTTTTCATCACAATAAGACTAACCACCCAGAAACTATATAACAGACACTCGTGTGGTAGTGATGGCACATCATTTGGCACAAAGCTCACGTAAGAGCCTGATGACATCACGTCTCGACTAAATACATATTCGAAATCGCTGCTCGAGTGAAAAAAGAACTGCTGCATATAGCGACTCTCGACGGCGCAAAAAGACGAGCGACCTTATCACGCTCTCATCAAATTCCAACTACCATTCACAGACGCGGCTTTTTTATACTTGCTGAGGGTAAGAGAGAAGCCGAAGTTAAAGGATGACTTTTCTTGTTTCTTTCTTTTTCTGCCTCTTTTTTTTACTCTTGACGCACAAGTGGGCGAATTGTTCGAAAATCGGAAGTTCCTTCATCGCTGCTCGAAAGTTCAGACTTTCTTGTGTGAGTAACTAAATGAATCCCTTTTTCATGAATTTGTGAATATGCGCATAAAAATCCAGCTTCTTTGTACCTTTTGAGATGAAAAACATCGTTTCTCGTGGATTCAGTTAAATATTGATATCTACTTTAATTTACCATGAATTTATACATGTCTTCATTTTGATTCTTACGAGTCACTTACATTTATATCGAATTATTGTTTTCTGTAATAGTTTATAAACTATAACTTAACACAAAAAGCATATAAACAAAGTATAAGATTCAACATTTCCGGAGAAAATGTTCTTGGTTCGTGAAAGAAGCAAGCTTTTGTTAAAACTACTTTGCAGAAAAGTTTGGCCTTAGCTGGAGGTTAAGTGAAAGAATAAAGCGTGGACCCCACGGATCACTGGAGAAAGTAAAAGGATAACGCGTTCCATCTCAAAGGACTTAACGAAATCCTCTCATCCGCACGTCCATTTGGCTTGAGCCTTCTTTTCTACATTTCACCACACTCCGCGGTAATGTTTCTTTTTTTTCCTATTCCTCTAACCACTTTAGGCCTTTTCCCGACGATGAGAATATCCAAGTCTAACATTTTCAACACTTTGTCCAGACGTTCACAAGTGATTTTTCAATATTTGCAGTGTTAATGTACAATACGGTTCATTACCCTTGCTAATAAGTAATGCATTTCTGTCTGCAACACGTTTTCGTATAATGAACAATGACACTCGTCGTTAACTTCAATATAAATACGAATACATAATTCCATCACGTTGACTTAAATATGCTCCGTAAACTCTAAATATGCACAACTCATCAGTGGTGGTTCAAGTAAAAGAACAAAAGAAAGAAGTTTAAGAAGAGGGGTATGAGATTGAGGAGAAGAAAGCGGCATTACAGAGAGAATCTGAAAGAACCGTAGGGCTAATTAATCGGCTTCGAAGAGACCTGCAGCACGATCTACCGGCCAATTAATTCAACCATTCAATTTAGATTCTATCTCATGGACCCTATACCAGAAAAAGTATACACGCTGCACCAGGTCCTCTCTGTTTCACACACAGATTCGATGGTCTATAAGTGAACTTTTCTTTTCAATTCTGCGTACAAATCAATTTTTCTTGCTTCAGAAATAGATTCTAAGAATTCATTAACGATGGCATTGACTCTTCGCACTCTTAATCATTCAATTTATTTTTTGTTTCAGGTTGGTACAATAATAAATCATCGCAGAATACCAAACGTCTTTTATCACACGTAAGTTTTAGCACAATAAAAAACCCAACATTTTCATTTCAATTCGCGCTACAAACAAGACGTACAACAGTAAAACGCATCGATCAACGACGCAAAAAGCTACAGATTCATGCTGCGTAATGGCATTAATTAGTGCTTCTCTTGTTTCTTCAATACGCGGCATCTGGTTTTTAGGCGACAAGTCTTGTAATTATGCCCGCAAGCTCTAAATAGCTCTCGCATCAGATTTGTTTTGCGCTCGTGTGAATGGCACGTGTATATATGCGGGTGCCGGAAACTAAAGCTGCTGCTGCTGCAGCGTCATCTCAAGAGAGAGAAAAGGCAATTACCTGCCCTGCAGGTTGTATACAGTGCAGTTTACAATGTGGCTTATATGTAGGATACGAGAGAATGAAAAGGATCACCCTTGACAAATTTACGGTGTTTTTTTATACTGTTACGCGAGGTCAGTGTGCCAACCGTCGGTGTATGGTAGTGACTTTTTATTTCGATATACCAATCGTGTCGCGCACGTTTAATCGCCGGTTTCATTGAATAATTGTTAGTAAATTATAATACTTTTTTAACCAACACTCATTTACAAGTTCGCGTTGCATCTCAATGAAGCTTGATCATTACAGCAGACAAAAACTGGCGACGTATACGTCCGATAAATTTTTAATATTCCATAACACAGTCGTATTTTTAGAACTGGCAAAGAGAAAATAATAAAATCGTCCATCCGCTCTCGTCAGATTTATATTACCCGCGTTGCTGCTGCTGCTACTACTACTACAAAAAAGAGAGAACAATCCAGACACACGAGAGAAGAACAATTTGCCGGGTAGTAAAATTTTTACTCTCCCGACAAATTATAGAACTTTTTGACGAACCTGCAGCATCGCGAAGCAGCTTTAGCACCATCTCACCACCCGGGAGCTTCCATAGAGAGACCGAAAAAAGAAAATAAAAAAGCGTCGTGCGCAACAAGCAGAGTTTAAAAGAAAAAAAAAAAAATATCTCTGCAGTCTATGCACTGCGAGCGCACACAAGAACGTGCGCTTATATACTTATATACTATACGCAGAGAGCGAACAACCATACCGTCGCGCCGACGATCCTTTTTCTGCCGTATAAGTGGAAACGGAGCGTCTTTACGAGAGCCGCGCGCAACTTTTCTTCGGCAGCCCGGTAATGAGGGAGAAAACTTTACGATCGTGAAAGTCCGACGGTTATGTTGTTGCTCGCGAGAGAGAGAGAGAGAGAGAGAGAGAGAGAGAGAGAGATGTGGCTGAACGTTATACGTGCGCACGCATTCCAAAGTTTTCGGGACGACGAGACTACTGATAGTCGGTCAAGAGCGAGGTCGAGACTGACTTTCGGTGTGTGTGTGTATTTTATAACGTGTGCCGTTGACTCTGGTTTATCGATCGTGAGAAACGATTGCTTCTGAAGATGCTGCAGGTTGTTGATGAGTTTACGAGTTTTTAATTGATTGACAAATATATTGAGAAACGACGTGTGTATTAGAAACTTTCTAAAAATAGTCGTCTTACTCTTAATGTAGGTACATGAGTTGTGTCGTTCTAAAGTAAATTTTTCTTTCAAACCTAAATCGATGACACTTTTTAACATTACGGAATAAAACATCAACACACATAACGGTGCCACAGCATCTTTAAACGGAAATTAAAACAACAATCTTTTACAACATAATAGCATCTTACATTAATCTCCAGAGAGACATCACGCTAAATGATCACACCGGTAGCCGTATAATAACCATCAGCAAAACGACCCACTTGCCCAGTTCCACGCAAATCATCAAGCGCATCAGCGGCCAAATCTCCGGAAAGAGGGTCACGAAATGAAATTTCGGCGCGCACTATTTCCAGCCGAGTGAATTTAATTAAGTCGATCTCGCGCGCCGTCTTCTTTCCTTAACTTTTTTTTTCTTTTGGTACCTCCTGCGACGGAACGATTTTTTTTTCTCGAGTCTGAAGCGTCAATTCTTCGCGTCGCTGCGCTTCTTGATCCGCGAGAGACACAAGAAATGAATTAAGAGCGGCGTTGATCTGAGACGCGGGATTTTCGTCAATTTTATATTGCAAGGTTATATTGATTAAAAAAGCAAGTGAATCATCGTGTTCTTCTCGAGTAAATTTACTGTGTATATTTTCGATGAAGCCATTTAGGATATATACCTATACTATAATACTTAAAAAAGTTCAAAACTAACGGTCTCCATAAATTGCCTTATCTGAATTTATCCTCGAGAGAAAAGTGCTGACTCGGCAAGATTCAGCGAAGAAGGAGCTGGATTTTCGCATAGCCCTTAAAACAACCGCTAGATAGTCGTCTCTCCATATCTATATACACATACATATATCCCGCGCTTAATACACACGAAAGTTTCCGCATCGAGAGATGTACCATACACGCGATAGAGTGCATATATATACAGCTGCACTTAAGGCTCCTCACGATTTACACGAATTAGCAGACTCGGAACTACAAAGTCTCGCTCACGACTCTCTCACGTAGTAGTAGTAGGGGTACTATTTCCTGCGTGCAAATTTCGTTCTCCCTCTCGTGTACAGACGCGAGTTTGCACAGCTGAATCTTCTACACACGCGAGGACGTTTCTCGCCGCAGGTGTCCGTCTACATATATATATACCTGGACGCGCAACGCATTTGCATCGGTCGATGACTCACTTGGACAATCGAGGTCCCCGTATCCTGTGGATTAAGGCTATTAATTAGAGCCGAGAGCGCGAAAATCCAGGTGTATATACAGTCGCGCGCGCTTATCGAAGATCGCTGGTGATAAATCGTCAGCGTATATATATATGTACAGTGAGGTTGTATGAATTTTTTTTTTTTTTTCGAGGGATATAATAAAGTATTTTGTTGAGCGTGAATTAAAGGCTGCGGGAGCATTGAAACCTCATACGCTGCCGAGAGAAGGTCAGGGCTTTGAACTTTGCGCCGACGACTCTTTGGTCTCTCTCGTACCTTGGATGAATTATAGCGACTGTTATTGCAGAGGCAGGAGGTGTATTGGCTTCTGGATTCTTTGCCACACGTGTTATACCAGCAATAATCGTATCAATTAAATCACCATCTCGCTCCATTGGAGTGTCGAGAAAACTTTGAAAAATAAATCTCTAGCAGACGAAAGTGGTCCCAGAAACTGTAAACAGTTGTCTACAAACATCTACATCCACACATATAATACAGAGCAGATAACTGCTGCGGCAGCGTTTTGCTCGCTCGTGATGCAACTGACTCATCCCCCTGTGCGATTATGTATACGTAGCTGCTGAATTGTCTTTCTTACTCTGCAGGTGTCTTCTTGCGAGCGATTAACCACATACTTGTGCGATATAGAACTGACTCATATTAAGTGATATCAAAAAAATTCTTTTTATATATATATATTACAAATTCAAAGTCTCGATCATTTCTCACATGAGATGTTGAAATATCTCAAATAAGTCAAATCCAGCTGCAGCTCTCCTCGGGCAATTTACACTCGTCGTCGTCGCGGTACATGTTACTTAAGCGCGTTCTAAATCGCCGACAATTAATCCAAGCAATCCAGACACACACATACAACATCTCGATTTTTCTATATATACACACATCAAGCCTTTCACCGGTACACCACAGGCGCACGTGTGTAATTTATGCAAATCCTCACGGCGTCTCTAAAAGCGCATCTCCATAGAACGTCGAGTCGAATAAAAGAAGAAGACACGGCTAGCTCCCGCGTGAGAAGTAATCGAGCGGCGTCGGCGTATCGAAAGCGAGAATACGACCTGCACTTGCGTCTATATTTATCCTTATACTGCACGCCGCTGATTTACAGCGAAACGTGCACCAGACTATACATGCGCGCACGTGCAAGTCGTGCCGTAATTTGTAGAACAATTATAGAGAGCGCTTATACTCGTGATGTGCTCGTGTGTGTGTGTGTGTATGTATATATAGAGGGAGATGCTGTAGTGTGTCTACCTTTTAAGGAAAACAATTACCTACAATAACACGGCACTCACTGTATGTCGGTATACCTACTCCGTATACAACAGTCGTGCACTCACTTGTGTATGCGCACATACAGGTCGTCTTGAGAGAGATGAGAGAAGAAGTCACGCGGATATGAAGCTCATTAATTGTCTTGTACTCGCCGCCAAAGCCAAGGTCAGACTGACGCGTATTAAACTTGGGATTATACCTGCTGGGGTGTATATACGAGAGAGAAAGAGAGCTTTAACGTTTGCTACTACTTCCTTCTTCTTTTTCTTATATCCTCGGCAGAATTTGTTTTAATCTTTTACAAATACTCGTTCTGTACTTATTGTCGTCAGCAAAACCTGAGTCGGCTCATTAAATTAAGGTATTTTCGAACGTCGTGAATATATATTTTAATCGAACTCCAATATTGCTATATATACATAAAGATTAAACGGTGAATTCTTTCAATCGACGAATCACTTTCCTTTCATCGCGTCCATTAAATTCCAGTGTAAAAAGCACCTAAAACGAGACTCTGGCGAACCTTTTTTTCCCCAAACACAGGCAATTATCCTTCGCTGCAAGAAACTCAGCAGTTTTCCCGTGACTTTGAATTCGTCGAGCCTGTTTTGCCACTATACAGACGCGTTAAGCGGTCCCTACGGAAATGATTCCTCCCACGCGACGATGTCTGGCTCATTAGGCATTCCCTCAGTAGTCTATAGCAGAGGATGCGTGGATAATATACACAGCCACGTGCGAGCACTGAGTTTCCCTGCGCTGTTGAAAGTTCGAGAGCTGATGCCTTTGCGAAATCGTTCAAGAGCATCAGCTTCGCCGGAGTTATAACTAACTCGGCTGTTTACGCTTGCTTCTCTCTTCGTCGTTATATTATTATCTTAATACGCTCAAGTCGACGATATACGGCGTTTAATCAGGAATATATATATAGCAGGATTCTATTAGACAATCGTAATAATAATCCTGTTGATTAAGAAAACGAGTCGTAAGGAAAATTCCCGTGGCAAAAAGTGCGCGCCGCGATCGCAATAATCGCTTATTATATTCCTTCATAAGCGAGCAAAGCCACGCAACTAAAAGGGACATCGCAGAATGCTATAACGCGCTCACTCTCTCGTCTTACCAGGATGCGATTATCTTAATGTCTACATCGCGAAGGGCTCTCTCCTTATCCAAAGCTTCTTTTCTTACTACTTATACTTACGCTTCCTTTGTGCGCTCCTCTGCTTCGCTTTTTCTGCGGTTATATATGCTCTGCTTTTATTTTTGAACCCTTCTGCGAGTTATTCTCTTTATTTTTATATTTATTTGTGTATATATGCGTGTGTGCCTTTGTGAATAATAATAGAAATATTCATTATTTTATAATATTATACTCTCGTCGTGTAAAGTGTTGTAAGCAAGTTCAAAATGAAAAAAAAAAAAAATCATAGCAATTTCGTCGTCTACCTTACGTACCACAAGCTTCTATATATATCCCTCTCCCTTCGCCATGACAACGAGGTCCTAAGATTATACGTGTCACTTGTTGTCGACCACCGCAGCGCCTTCAGACGGCAACGTGATATCCGGGCGTAGTATATAATATCAGGTTAACTCTACCGTTCGCAAATTACGCCAAAAGCAGCAGCAGCAGCCCTTATATTGCTTGCCTTTACGAAAAGCTGCGCTCACGATCCCGAATTTTTTTTTCTCGTCCATCAACGATTTTCTTAACGAAAAACTCGAAAAAGTCAGCAGCGTCTTATATGTTCTATTTAGCCAAGAGAAAAGAAAGAAGGAATAACGGACGGCTTGTTTAATCAGCGAACGCAATGATCTTCTTTTCTCTTGGCGCGGTGCAGACTCGGCGTACATATACTCTGGGTTTATTCAATTAAATTTTACAGTCGGCCGGATGATTTTACGACTGTGCGTATAGAACCGCAGGAACACACTCGTTACACGTATATAGGAAAGAGCGCCTCAAGAGAGAGAGAAAAAGCGTTAGTTTTAGAAAGCCGCGATTGTCGGTAAACAGGTTTAATGATGATGCGCTCTGGTCTGCTGGAGAATTTTTACTGCTTATTAAATTTTGACGGACTGCTGCGCTATTCTTATCTGTTTATCTAGGTATATAGGTGTATATACTGCAGATTAAACTCTGCGTGTACGTACGTATTTTTTTTTCTTTTTGTAACCGTACATAGGTCTCTTTCATTAGAAGGTCTCTGGACAAGGATACACTTTACGCGCAGTTACTTTCTAATTACAGTATTTGCCTCTCCGCAATTCGTTCCTCAGCTTTTTTTTCGTTTTTCCACTGCAAACTAGCAGTTTTCAAAACAGACCTTTAATCACCCAACGCATTACTCTCTTTCTTAAACACCATCACGGAAGGTCTTCGAAATTCACTGTCCTTTCGCTATATATGTAATATACACGTCAGTCCAATCGTGCAAAATACGCGGAAGTGTCGCAACGGTGGTCCCACTTCATATAAGGTATCTGTCACTGAGGTCGACGCGGCGGTAAAACAAAAAAAGGAAGAGTGCGCTTATCTCCCGTCTCTCCCTCATAAGTCATCGCGAAGAGAGTGAGAGAGAAAGAGCAAAAGGCGGAAGCCGACGAAAACGAAGATGAGAGCTCGCGGGCTCTTGTACCTATATACCGTCCGCGGGATAATGGAGGGAAGCTCTCTCTCTCTCTCTTTCTCCTTGTCGATTGCCGGTAATTTACGCGGACGAAATAACCGGCGATGCTGAAGATCGTTACGTGCCGTCATGAGAGGGAAAAGCCGCCCCTGAAGGTAACTTTTCTTTTACCCTCTCCGAAGGCTTGCAAAACTAATCTTTGCAATCATCTTCTCGGGAGAGAAAGACTGCTGGGATTCTCTCTGACGCTTGACGTTTACGAGATTTTTGAACAAATATTTAACTATACACTGCACTGTGTTCATTTTTTAATAATACCGCGCGCTGGGAATTTCGAGGTCAGAATTTTCAAATTTAGCGCCATTTCAAAAACAATTAATCAGATATCCTTTTAGTCGGCTGATCTCGTTTTATCTAACTTATCTCTCATTGGTCAGCTGAACGAATAAAATGATACCATCTCTTTTTTACAGAAGAAAGAAAGATATCTATATACGAAGTTTACTCATTTTCTGTCTTATTCTTTCATCCTTTTGTCTCACTCGTTATACTTCTTTTTTTTTGTGCGAGCAGACTCTTCTTTCCATTTCCTCTCGAGGATATTTCCCTGTCTGTTGACTTAATGAAATAATTGTGTTGGCGCGCGCATTTTAAAATCGCAGCTCTCCATCGGCGTTTTCTTCATCAGACAAGTACGAATTATCCCTCTCTCTCTCTTTCTGTTGACTCTCCTCTTAATGATCCGCTCGATCATTTTAATTATGCCGCCGAGGCTTTCGTATATTTTTGCGCCTCTGGCGTATACATATAGCGTTTCTGCTAATGTAACTTGTAATTTTTACAGTCAAACTTTTTTTTATTATTATTAAAAATAAAACGCAGGGTGTTCCAGCGGACTAATTAATCCGACGCACATCTTGAGCTATTCCCAGAGAGCAAGAATGCCGACGACATCAGAAAATTCGAAAAACTCCAGGGTCGCGCGCGCACCTGTTTCTAACGAGGCGAAAGAGAGAAACGTTAATTCGAGCAGAGCAATTCAGGTCCTCGCCAGGCATCCGAGACATAGCAGTCCCACGACGGAAGAATGTCTACTGCCAGAAACAATGCCGAGTATTTTTATGTGTCTTCGATATAAAAGTAAAGAAAAGAAACACTACTTTCCGATAATATATATCAGTCCAAAAAGCGCGACGATTAATCACAGCAACGCGCGATTACAGCTAATTATACTTTGTCCCCTGCTCTCTCTCTCTCTCTTTCTCTGGTGTACGTCTCTTTCTGGCTCTGCAGCATCAGAGCAGTTATACCATCGCACTATACCAGTATACCGGCGGACACTTTGATGAAGAGCCGTGTGTGTTTGCGCTCGAGTCTGGGTTTAATCGAATGGCCTCTGGGCTCTACTCTCGAAGCAATGTATCGTGAAAAAATGAGCGCCGGATATTGCGATGATCGAAGACGTCGTATATACACTCTTATCAGTTAATTTTGTTTTAATAATCGAGAGGTTGAATAATTGTAAATAAATAGTCATATTCTAAATCGTAAAAATAATCTACGCAGTCTACAAACATAAATTAAAAACAAGCCTTCTCAGCACCAAAAAAAAACCAAACTAGTCTCCTTCCAGACTCTGTCGGCAAAAAGTATAAAGAGGGGAAAAAGCGATCGAACATTGTTTCGAGAGACGCCTTTGTCTTTTCATAATATACCTATATAGTCAGATAGAGAGTGCCAACCCTCAGTAGCAACGCGCGCGATATCGAACGCACGTGCGTCGTTGAACGATGTTATAAAGTATATATACCGAACAATGGCATACATGCATACGATAAGGTGGCGAGCTTGTCGTGCTCGCACTGCTGACAAAATGAAGATTTATGCACTCGAACGAGTGTTATATATTATATGTACGTATTGTACACCTCGAGGTTGACCTTCCCGACGGAATATAACGTCTAAACTATACAGGGGAGCAGTGACCTTGGTGTATGTATACAACGATCGTGATAATACCGCGGGATTTTTTTAATTCGAATTTCGCTGCATTTGCATGACGACGAGAAATTTCCACGACTGGTGGACTTTATCATCGTGTGTGTAATCTTGGAGAGCCAAGCTTTTACCGCTAATGCTGTCTTGCTGCCAGAACACACCACCACAGCGTGATTTGCGATTTCCTTCGCTTTTAGCCGGGAACGCGATGTAGATGGGACAGGTGTAATTTGCGTATTTACTCTCACAGAAGTGCGCTTTTTTCAAAAGTTATACTTAATCCTATATATAACGTTTTTGTTTGTTCAATCTTATCTTCTTATATAAATTAAACGCGTATATACGTATTTCTCTTTTGTGTTATTGCAGGTGAGTATAATTTACAACCGAGAACACAAGTGCATTAAACGTACTGAATCATCAGCGAGTTTTTACAACACACAATGCGCGAGCGTTATCCAGCTTGATACTGCAGACCCACATATCGCACAAGAAAACTTTTAATTCGAAAGTGCGCTTCTCTCTCACCGCCGCAAATTGCCTTTTAATAGGGTTTTAATCGAAAGTTTTCACTCTATACATATATACCAGCTGAATTAAGCACTTGTCACACGGGCTGCTCTCATTATAAGTTTTTCGAAGACTCGCGGCGAGAGAGCAATCGAAAATTCGTTAAAATACTTTCCGGAGAATCGATCAATTCGGTGTATACGCTGTGGCTGGAGGATCCAATTAGAACAAAAACTTCATTAATTCATCGCGGATTTTTCTTCTTCTTCTTTTTTTCGCAAACTACCGCACGCGACCATTCATCAGCTGTATGGCACACGCGAAATCGCTCTAATCACTCACGCGGAGACGGCGTTGTGTATAGGTATATATATATATATAAACAATTTCTCCGCCAGAAGCAGTAGCGATGAGGATTTCCAGAGTTCGCGGACCCGACGGGGTGCCTTCATTTGTCCTCGACCCATCTGGACTATACTGTACACTATATATATGTGTGTGTATAGAAAGAGAGAGAATAAGGGGAGAGAGAAAGTACAAAACGCAAACGGCGGCTGGAACAAAGGGCGAGTCCCGGGTGATATCATCTGATGAGGGCGAGGGCCATAATCGCGTGAGCCTTGTATATATACATCTCGACGTCTCGTCGAGCTGACACCTACGACTTCGGTTAGCGTCGCTGACAATTACGCGAGATGCCATTTATCTCGACTTCTATAAGTCCCTATTACGCTGTTTATACTCGGCGATAGTTTGTTATTGAAATTGGCTTGGATTCGATGTTGCAGCGTTTTTTTTTACAAAACACTTATAACCAGTGGGTTATCTATCCAACAGCTGTGCGAAATATAAAAAAACATGCCCTTCCTTACATCCCCCCACAGTATAAAAGCCTCGTCGTCACACTTCCATCGACTGGCCTATCCACCACTTGATTCCTTTTTCCTCTAATTCTATTCCCCACCTATACATACACTCCCCAATATATATATATATAGTGTACGCAGCAGCCGCTCAGGGCTATATGAGAAGCTAATAACCGCGTCGGTGCTTTTGGAAACGCGGCTATACACATCAGTAATTCGATTGTGATGCGCCGCTGAAAATACGCGCGTTCGTGCATTACAGCCTCTCGAGACGATGAAGAATTTATGGGATTGTTTTGCTGATTGGCCAACAGCACTATATATATATAATGCTGCACCGGTTCTGCATACCACGATGGAAATGACTTTTAATGAACGAGAAATTCGGGGCTGGTTTGCCGCGCGCTTTGTTGTGCATCAGCTTAAACTCGCGTCCAATTTACTATATGGCGGGAAATTTCGCGTAAATAATCGAAGCAATATGTATACTGTGTGTGTGTGTATGTTGTTACAATATAGATTTGATTTTGACGGCGACGAGTCTGATCAGCTTTTGCGGGTTATTATTA
This sequence comes from Cecidostiba fungosa, assembly GCA_900474305.1. Classification (NCBI taxonomy): domain Eukaryota; kingdom Metazoa; phylum Arthropoda; class Insecta; order Hymenoptera; family Pteromalidae; genus Cecidostiba; species Cecidostiba fungosa. The sequence continues at coordinate 51,038 of UCOJ01000466.1, read as the reverse complement.
TTATTATTATTACTGTGTTTGTAATCGACTGAGTTAAATCGGATAATCGACGCTTTGAACCACGCACAAAAGTGTCTATATGGACATCAGAGAACTTCCTTCTTTATCTAAATTAAAATCATCGGAACAAAGCGATTTCGCCTGAAGAAGGAAAGCCATTATTCCAGATGAGCGCCTACATCAAACATCTTTCCCTCGTTAACGGAGCCATACATCCTCTTCTTAGCCAAGTTCGCATGACAGTAGTGTGTGTGTACGTGTAGGCAAAGTTTCGGCTGCGGAATCAGCGAAATCGCGTCCCGGAAGCCGATGCCACCGCGCGTCTTTGAAGTCAATAATAGAATCGGCCGAGTATTATTCCTGCGCGCCATCGCGAGAGCTTCTATACTTAGGCCGCTTACGGCCAACTTTCCTTCGGCATTAGCAAAACAGTTTTAATCAAAGTAAACTCGCGGAGGCGTCGTCGTCGCCTACTCTCTCTACTGTGTGTCCTTTGCCTTCATCCCCCTTCTTGGCATGTACGTACCTGTGTGTATATATATGATATACTTTTGGTGTATATAGCTTTGCGCCTTCCGGCAGAAGCGCACCAGAGCGAGTTTGCCGGCGCCGCCAACTGTCTCTCTTTTGTCTTCTGGTGTGGAATAGGTTCGTTCCCTGCTGTATACAGCCAAATGTTTCACACGTTTCACGAGATTTCAACTTCGTACACGCTGTTGCTGCTGCTACTGCTGCTATTATGTGTTACAGCAGTTTGCTGACGCGTGCTAGACGCGGTGATATGCTATTCATGTCTGTTGCACTACATACTAATTTGAAAGAATGCTTTTAAAAGTATTAAATAAATGGTGTCTATACGGGTTTTCATACGAATTTTCCTGTAATTTTTATTTCTGCAATGCGAAATATTGATCTTCGTACAAAGGAAATATTTCCATTTGAAATTAGTTCCACGTGACACCCTTGATTTCAACGTCGAATGCTTCGCTCTGAGTATGGTTTACTATATCTATCTCACTTTGCCTCGAAATTGCGTTCTCCCAGTATAGCACTTGGAATTTTCATTAAATTACCGTGACTCGGAATAATTTCTTGAGATTTCTAATGCTCCGAAATAAACAAGGACTTTGCATCTAACCCCTTTCAAGGATGCCTTCTTGCTCATCCTGAAAATTCTTAGTAGCTCGATCGAAACTGATACTCGAAAATTAAATGTCTTATGGTTATTCTAAATTTTTTTTATCTACACAAAAGTCTACGTCTGTATCTGCTTTGAGGTCTTCTTGCACGAGTGAGCTTGCGATAGCTTTCATGTTTCTATAACCGAGAGACAGAGTCTCAAAAAAAGCACAAAACCAACAAAGAAAAACACAAACCATTTCCGCCCGTCTCTCGTTCAGGCACTTATTAAAACGACGAACCCGTTATATAGACACACAGAAAGAGACTTCTCGTATCGGTAAAGTCTGCAGCGCGTAATCACTCGGTCGGAATATAAAAGAGATGCGATAACTAAAAAAAAAAATAAAAATATTCTCCAACGCGAGCAGACGACGAGAGGGTGACCGAAAGATAATATTTTGAAAAACGCCGCGCGGCGAGAGAGAGAGAGAGCTTTCAAGTGGATTATACCAGGCTCCGGTCGGACACAAGAGTCGAGTGTCGAGACTGTCCCTAAGCGCCGTTGGAGCCTGTCTAGTCGGCTTTCTTTCACGCTCTTTCTCCCTGTGGGTCCCCCCTTCAAGGTCTCGTTCGCTATATATACTCTTCACTTGCTTTCCTTTCAATATGTTCAATTATCTATTCAAACTTGGCGCGCGCGCGCACGCGGCGTAGCCATGTGAAAAAATATTGCGATGCTTGATTGAAAGCCGCGGGATCGATTTTTCGATAGAGCTAATCAATTATCGGGGGGGATATTTGTTTTTTCTTTTATTCTAGCTTTTATGTAGGCTAGTTTTTTTGTATTTTATATTTATTCAGTAAATGCAGATTTGTAAATAGCGATGTTTGAACTTTGCGAATCGGTAGAGTGATTTTTTTCAATCATTTTAAAATCGTTGTACGAGATGAAAAATGTTTTTCACGAAATTCTTTTACTGAATTTCATATTTTTCACTGGCGCTATATACTCCAGCAAAAAATGTTCTTTATTTCCATTTCAATTAACCAATTCCACGAGTTTTGATACAGTCCGTACTTCGAAGCTTTTAAAATCGAAATTGCAAGCTTTTGCCACTAAAAATTTTTATTAAAAACTGTTTTAGTCCCACCTAAAGTTAATTTCCATTTGCACTAATATATAACTTCAAAGCGCACGATATAGTTTGCAAAACTCTTCTCCCACCACTTAAACTCACCGTGTCTCTCGCCAACAGCAATAGGTGGCGCATAGGCGCTTTCTTATTTCCTTGATAGTCAATGTACGAGTCCACTGCATATATAGGGGTATGTCACCTGTGTCAAAACTGTCCTTTATTTGAGCGTGCTTGAGCCGCTCATGCTATAACTGCAGCAGTGCACAATTGTCCTCGATTACTACTGCGCAAAAACAGCGCAGAATACAGCATCACATCTCAAATAGTCTCATTAATAATTCAATTTACTCTATCCCCCTTCTAAAATCCGATTTGATTTCCAGTAATTCGAGATTCAGGTCACACGCATAATAATACTCATATCTCTTCCATTTTTTTTTTTTTTTTCGGCGCCTGATCACATCATAGCGCGCATCTTTCTGTCACTCAACTCCGACCCCTCTTATCTCATCCCATATCTCGTTTTTGATTGACAGGAACAAATACAGAGGAGGACCATGTGTGTATGTGTGTCCCCCTCGGGGAAATCGACGTCATTTGGCCGATACGTCGGATTCTCTCTGTCTCTACTGCTGCGTTATATGCGCATCGCTAAACGGCAAAAGGATCCGCAGCTCTGATCGTATATACGCATGCTGCTACTGTACTGTTGCATGAATAAAGTGCCGCGAATGTATATATGTATACGCGGAAGAAAGCGAGAGCGTGGAGATAATATGCGCTGGTCATTGCCCCGAGTTCAACCTGCGTCTCCTCCGCTAATGAATAGCAATTTATGCTCGACCGACCGTGAATTACATCGGTCTCTCGCGTTTGATATAATTGAAACGTACGATATGATTTTGCTGCAACTCTATACGAGCGTTCGAAGAACCGATGAGATGTTCTATTCTATATATTTTACACGAATCAAAAGTATATACATTTTTCATTCGATAACACGTATCTATATAACGAAACGAAATTTATACGAGACCGTAAATAAAAAACAAAGTGTATCTCTCTCTGTCGCAGACTATACTAGTCTGCACAAAAGCCATCCACAGGCTATATGAAAGTGATATTTTTCGGATTTTTTCAAACAATAGAATGCAGCTGCAGGGTTCGTTCATTTCCCCAAATAATTTTCCGATACACCCAACCGCGCACGGCCTGCGTTTTACTACGCACTGCTTTATCGGCCGAGAGGCTACTACGTGAAGAGAATAGTAGCCCTATATAGCGTCTCCCGTCAAAGGCCAAAATCAATATAGTCGCGAGCGTATAACGATTGGCTACTATACATTTGCGCGTCTCGCGCTTTTTAAACTTTCATATTTTCAAACGGCCTCTCTCTCTCTCTCTCTGTATATAGTATACATCTATATATCCGATCCTCGCTGCATCCATATCGCGAAATAAGCGGTTTCCATCATCGCCTCTCTCCCTCCGATATTCGGATTATACCGTCGCGTATTTTTTTTTACGCAAATAAAAGGAATATCCCGAGTTATTGCTCGAATATTCGCAGGCAAAACTCTTTGATGCTTCTGGGCAAACAGCACACTGCAGGGGCTGAGTATAATTCACGTGCGCGCAATAAATTTCGAGAAGAGAGCGCGATAACGTTTATCTATCAATTCGAGCTGTATGCACGGATTTTGATTTGTGATTCCAGCGCTTTTTGACTTTAAATTAAAAGATACTCAGTAGGAAAAAAGTTACATTCTTCAACTCTCTGTCTCTCGGGGAGATATTAGAGATTCGTATATATATATACGGTGGGGGGAAAATTCACGCGGCCGTTTAAAGTTTGGCAACAAATAACGAGCGCGCAGAAGGGCGGTGCGTAGATACATATATATATATATATATACCCACAGCCTGCCGCGGCGAATGACAATAGACCGGTATAGCATATACACAGACAGACGCGCGCGTGGCGGTAACTAACAATGCCGTGTAGCGCCGCGCGCCGTAATACCTTGATCCCTACAAAGGCACACAATGCTCTTCGCCCTCCCCAATTATATGCCGAGGATGCTGCTGCTGCTGTACACGCTTTTTCTTTATTTTTTTTATTATCTTTCTCTCGCGTAGATGGGAAATGAAATAGTCGTTCTATTACGTACGGTTGCAGTTGAAAGCATATAGTGCGGACAAAGCGATATCGGGTGTAATCGAAAGTCGGAGAGAAGAGGACTTTCGATTCTCTGATGCTGAAAGCTCAGCACTGCAGTGTGTGAGGTCGAACGACATCTTCGCTGTATCTGCAGAATATACTCTCTGATGTATATATGTATAGAGACAGAGCTTACGAGGAGGCTTCTTTCATTATACTCGCTCTCTCTCTCTCTCTTTCTCATCCATTGTAATGGGAAAGCTCCTTTCGGAAGCAACCCTTCCAGCTCGATTGGTTCGTGTGATATGGTATCTTCGATCCCGAGATTAAAGCTCTAACGTACGTACTTAAATAAATTTAAGTATAGAAAAGAGAGATGTGTATGAGAATCACCGTTCAATCACACACTCAGGTGTAGAAAACAATGCCGACGACTGATGTGTTTGCTCTCGAGAGCCTATCTCTCCCGTCCAATTCAACGTGTGTACCCCGACACTCTCACGTCCTGCAGTGTATATACATATATATAGAGAGAAAAAGGCCTTCATCATCGTCCTTCAAGCGCATGTGCAGCCCTTCATCCGCAGTCGCGTTCGCTGATTGCGCCACAATAGAGCCGTGAAAGCTCTTGCCATATGGCAGTTTTGAATAAATAAATAAAAAAGATGCAGATTCACGGTAAACCTGCAACAAAGCACATATCAGGAATTTAAAAACAACCATATAAGACGCTGCGTATAGGTAGACTGCCAGGACTTTTCCTCGACTCATCCTCATCTATCAAGCTTCTCGCGTATATAACTGATGTCCGAGAGCCTGAGCTAGACTTTTCCGGAAAAAATCTCGACGATTTCTGACGTCCGATCTTGATCGATGACGAGAGAGTAGTATGTATACTACTGTGTGATGGAGCTTAATCCGCGCGCGTTGCTTTGACTAATACACGCGGGTGGAGAGCGATTATTGCGAAGGATAATATAATGAATCGATGTCAGACACTAGGAGTCATCCGATGTGTAGTATACATCAGCGTCTTCTTTTTCTTGGGATAGTGTGAGAGTAGAGGGTGTGTATAACAACCGCCCTAGAATCCAATGGGGGAATCGGTATTATGGTTGATGGACGACTCACTGGAATTTCCCGTGTAACAGTCGGATTATGCGACTCGAGCTTTTTTTTTTAATTTATTACATGTTTGTGTGGTCGAAGAATTGATTCTGCGAATTCGGCAGAAAGTTTGGAAGAGTATAATTGAAATGAATCGATGCATCTTTTACAACATATTCTATTATTCGCAGATTTTAAGAGCCAATAGAAAAAGTAAGTATATGTATGAAAGGAAACGAATAGATATACCATCCAACCCATAAAAAATCCAGTTCTGGGAATACACACAGCGTCAGCTTCCGCAAATCGTCCCAGGACAAGGCGCAGCCGAGGATGACTGTATATATATGACTTTACGGCCGAGGGCTTCGGCTGATTATACACGAATCGGTGATTCATAATCGGCTACTCCTAGTCCACGGAGCGTGAAAATCTCTCCTCATCACCCTCTACTTTTCTATACAAGTCCCTCCTTTCTCGACTTGAAAATCGTCCGGAATTATGTACACGTCAGGCTGGACTTCCTGTCTGTGGCGACAGAAAGGGTTGTCGCGCTCTCTCGTGTGTATATATTAACATTCGAGCACGTAATGCGCGTAAAAATATTTTATGATGGAGAATTAAATTACACTGGACCACCGCAGCGCATTATATTACATCCCTTCATGCAAATGAATACGAGCTTTTTTTATTAGTTATTGTCTCGTTTGCTTGAAGAACAGCCCTCTGAAAGTCATGATATTGTTTCATCGTAAAATAGGACTCTGTATACGCACAATAATTCTTTCTGAAGAGACACGTTTTTATTTTCAGTTGTTTCTATCAATATATAGAACACAAAACATATACCCCGGCTATAACTACCGGAGCAATCAGCGCAATTAATCGGCCGACATCATCCCAAACTCGGCGAGTATCATCTCTTATTTAAACAACAGAGGGAAATCATACTCGGTTCGCAATTAACCGAGAGATGCACCGAGAGAGAGAGAGAGAGAGAGAGAGAGAGAGAGAGAGAGAGAGAGAGAGAGAGAGAGAGAGAGACCTTACAGCATCAGTATATACGGCTGCCGCCGGGCATCACAACAGCATCCCAAGCTGACCCTCCTCCCCGAGTAAAGTCTGGCGTCTATACTCTCCCTCATGCCGTCGCCGCAAAATCAATGGCTATGGTAAGCCGATACACAAGAGGTGATGGCGGCAGCAGCAGCAGCAGCGGAGGCAGCTTGTTAGGCAAACCCTCGTCAAACGTTCGACTCGTCACTATCCCTCTGTATTATATACGCATATACTCTGTGTTCAAGACGCCGCGTTGCGCGATGTGTGCATGTGTTATATATGCTAGAGGTATATAATGTACCGACGCTTCTGGGGATAGCAGATATCGGAGGCTAATCACTTGAGCAATGGGGTATAATGCTTGTAATTTGTAATTACCGAGCTGCCGATTCCTGCGTACGGCCGAATGGACTCTCTCTCTCTCTCTCTCTTCGGTTTATTTATGATCCGTTGGGATTACATTGCAGATGCGAGTGCCGGATTTCAATTTCAGCTGGTTTACGCTGATTGTGATATTATCTTTAGCGTATGTCTTGACGTTTACGGCTCGGCGAGTTATCTTTTCTGTATGTGTGTGTGTGTGTGTATATACTCTTTCGCTCGGATGATGCTTCGGTCCTGAGGATGTATAAACGTGGATAGGTTGTATCGGATATAGTATGTACCTCTTTCAAACGATAAAATGTATTTATACTAATGTGTGTACCAAGGATTTTAAACTGTTTAAGGAAGCTAGGATTGATTAATTTTTACGATGCAATATTTTGTACGTAAAGAGCGATACTACGAATCCCAGCACAGGTTATATTAGGAAAATAAATAACAAAGCCTTGAATTCAATATAACAAAGCTATATATACCCATCCATTCCTCGAATTGCCCACAAAGCTCAGTTTCTCGGAAGTCTCATCACAGTCAATAAATATCCTCAATTAAAGCGTAATAACGAAGCCGTATAATCGATATCGTTATGTATAAGTACCCATGAATCGAAGCCATTATCACTCGAAGTAGAAAGTTCTATAACGAAGCTCAGCCGAGCCTATACTCGCTCGATAAACGCCGAATATTAGCGAAGCGTCTATCATGCGCAGAAGCCATCCGTTTTCCGGAACACAGGATGAAATTTCAATTTTGGCCCTCGTTGAACCGACGAAATCTGCATAACTTAAACGTCAGTCCGCAGATGGGGCCAAGGTATATAAATACAGATATAGCATAAAATGTATTTATACGGCGAGGAGAGGAGGAAAGACAAAGGGATGAAATCCTGGTCCTCTCGATAATATAAGCCGACACCGATTTTCGAGAAATGATTTTTTTTTCACTCGATCACGTATATGAGGCTGTGTGACGTGAAAAAAAGGAGTCGTGAAGCTTACTGCTTTATAGGGATTTTATGCTGCTTGCTGTGCTTTCGCTGGAAAAAAACAGGCGCACTCTCGCTCGTAAATTTTTTAGTAGCAATCTCGTTGAGTGTTAATGGCTCCATCTGCAGATTTGAATTCGTGAATAATGATGTTGCGATCATAAATTATTTTGTTATTTTTTTTATAGCTGTGTCACGTGGAGAGTTGTTGTTTTTCTTTTTCTAGGAATAGAACCGTGTCTCGCCACACCCGACTTGTACTACTTATTTCTAATACCTATAAAAATAATCGTATATAAATTAATTCGTAAACGAAGCTCAACGACTCGAAACGTTAATCGCAGTTATATCCCAAATTTCATTATTCCCATAAGCTTGGCCATATTAATTTCATCGTCGGCTTACTCGCTAAACAGAGAGAGAGAGAGCTTTCGCTCGCGAAGAGTCGTCGTCGAAGTGCCGGCTTTCTCGCGCGCAAGCTCTCATTGTTCTCACGTCGAGTTTAAAGCCGAAGCTTTCGAAGCTCTCCGCCTTTGTCTCCTTTTTTGCTCTGTCGAGCTTTACTGCGTATACGCGTGTGTTATTCTAAAAATCCAAAGCGATGTATCACTATTACGGGACGAAATCGAAGGCGAGAGTGATATGATATCGCGAGAAGCTCGTAAATTTTGAAAGCTGCGATATCTGTGCCTAATCTCTTCGATATCCGGACTTTTCCTTGGAGGTCCAGCGTGCTCTCTTCTGAAACAGGGATTTTACGATAGCTCACGTTAAAGAGGAGAGCTCCTTTTATTTCTACGAGCCGCCGCGTAGCAGAGAGTACGAAATCGTCGTAAAGAAAATCTCCCCAAGAAAGAGAGGCCTCTTCTCTCTCTCTCTCTCGTAAACGGCGCGACGCGATCGTAACTTAAAACGTCGAATGCTCGCGCGCCTGCGATGTATTGTCAGCAGCGTCGTCTCGGACGATAAATTTCCGGCGTTTTTATGCGCCGCGCCGAGACGACGTAAAAGCTCTCGATTGCTGTGTAATTATTTCTCGAGAGATGAGACGTCCCGCGATTCGTTTCGCTATTGCCTATTCGAAGATTCGATCCGGCTGTTTCGATCCTTGAAAAATTTTTCTTTACCTATACATATAGAGAGAAAGCAACGCGAATTGCTCACGCGAAGTCGAGCTTGCGCGCGCGCGCGCGGAATTCGAATGTCTGTTGTGTTTGACAAGCACTTACGAGTATATATATATATCAAGCGCGACACGGTTACCACTTTCTGGGGCAGAAATAATACGGGGAACGTGTAAATATTGACACGGCTAATGGCTGGCGGAACCGTCGTCTCTGCAAGCTCGCTCTTCTTCTTCGGCAGCAGTAGTTCCTATATATGTATATGTGTGTGTGTGTGTGTGTGTGTGTAGACAAGCCGCGACGACAAAGGACCTGATCCCAATTCGGGGAGAATACAAACGAAGAAGGAACATCCTTTGTGTATGTATACGCGGGAAATCGAAAAGGTAATGAGAGTTGAACGCGTATCTTTTCGTCTAATCTCTCCTACAAGCCAGTTACAGGCCCTTAACGAGCTTTCTTAATCTCTCCCTTCAAACCACCGCCGGCGACATTAGTCGCGCGCACTCTAGCGTCGTAATAAGAAAGTACTCGAGTTGCTGAATACACCGTAATGAAGTGGCGGTTCTTTCCAATCTTGCTTAATATACGAGAATAATTCTCTACTCACGCGCCACAGCAGAGCTTTTATTGTATACAATTACACGCGAATATATGGCTGAAAAGTGATTTCAAGGTCGTCGGGGCAATAAGTCGACGACGCTTTTTTTCTCTTTCGGCCTCCTCATCTGTCTTCGCTTTTTTTTTGTGCAGCAGCGTGTTTTTGTGCGGTAGGAAACTGTTTCGGGTGCGTATGCGTGTAGCTGACAGTGATTTCGGTCTGTGTGTAGCTGACGCACGTTATAAGCAAAATCGATGGCTTTTGTCTGAACTATATCGAGCCTGAGAGAATAAGGAGAATTTGCATGTAAATTCATTATCGACGTTGTAAGAAAGTGTACATCGAGTGAGAAAAAAAATTCAATTAGCTCGACATTATATACACAACATACACATACCACCCAAGGCGTCGAGTATAATAAAATTTAGCTTACTCTTTTAAATTCGTCCAAGCTCGCGTATATAACTCTCCCTGCCTCCCAAAAAAATAGCATCAAAACCCGATTAGTATCATTTAATTATCGTCATTCCTCGCAGGCCTTATCAAGCCATTCCGGCCTCGAGATTATGACAATATGAATCCGATAGCTATACGCGCGCGCTGCTGAACGAAATGGAATTTGATGCGATCGCTCGCTCGCAAGGGGACGTAAATTAAAATGTCTCCAAGGCTGACGACGACGCCTATATATATATCGAACAGGGGGGTATTACTTCACTTTCTCCTCACTTCTAGCTGGTGACGTCGACTTGTCTTCTTCTTCTTTTTTTTGCCGCTCTGCTCGTCCGTCTTTTTCATTTGACGATCGTCTAGTCTTCGTTGGTCTTTTTTTTGTCAGACTTTCCTTTTCACTTAACCTTCCTGATGGGAGCTTTAAGCAGAGCGAAATCAATTTCGCAGAGTGAGCTTGAACTTGCTGGACAAATTTTCTTGGGACTAAAGGATGGTAATATGCGGATGTGGCTACAGGGTTGAATAGCGCGTTTGGGAAAGTTTAATCCTTTGTTCGTCTTTACGAGCTTTGTTGTCGAAGATTATGATGGTATCGCTTGTTATAGGTATACTGGATTAAATATCCGGTAGCTTGTTCTACTGATTTTCTTTTTAGATTTTAGGAAATTAACGAAGCTTCGAAAAATTTTAGCTATGAATATACAAAATGTTTATAATATCTGGTTAAAAAAAAAATAAAAAATTTCTAACAAACGTCAAGCAGCGACGATAGCCCAACCCCCAAATGAGAAATCACGACCCAAAACAAAGCGATAAGAACACCGTCCACAGTCTTCGCCGTTCTTATCGTCCAGCCAAGCATTCGTCGAGTTCCTATCCGACAAATTTCTCGCCCCCGCTTTTCATTTTTCACCGCAACCACAGCGTTCGCACACATGCAAATGCAGCAGAAAGTCGGAGAGCGAGGTATTACGAGCGAGAGGGAAAGTACGGCACACACACACTGAATTACGGCCATGATTTCCGGCGAGATGGACCTTCCTTCTCTCTATGTCTGGCAAGCCTCCAGTCTACATACAGCGAAAGTGTACGGATAAATCAAAGCCTAAGAGAGAGAGAGAGGGAAGCGTTACTATATTGCCGTGTAAATCATGCGACGATTCGCTCTCGTGGAAAATGGAAAAGGTCGGAGTTGTTTCTTTGAAATTTATACATCCTGCGGTCGTCGCTATATACTGTTTACAAGTAATTCCGCAATTATATTCTTAAACATCGCACACATTTTTTTGGGCAATTATTAGAGCGTATACGTCATTATTATCTCGATTATAAAATTTCCGAGAAAATACAATATATAAGCCTCTCGAATTTCCGATAGCTGCACTGGAGAGGCTTCGCCGCACTAATATTTCAAATCGGTACATAAGAGAGGGGGTCTATATAAGTTTCTTAGCTGGCGAAGTGTGCGCTCGATGCCTCGTGATTCCCGAATAAAATTCGCCTCTCGCAAGAAGCCCTCCCCTGCAAGATATATCCAAGAGCGGCTTAGCAGACGAGATTATACGGACGGCGACGTCTTCGACGACCCCTTTCACCTTGTGAAAGTTCTGCAACCTCTTAACTTTCCTCCCTGAAACATTTACTTCAGCTCGCGGCTGTATATAAGCGTCGCGCGAAGCTTTGTAATATTTTATACAAGCCGGGAGAGAGAGAGAGAGAGCGACTTTGTTATCCGGGACTGAACTGATTTATCAGAGGCTTGTAATTTTTTTTTTGCTCTGTCGGTCCTCTCTGGTTTTTATTGTGCTGATATTATACCGGAATTTGAACATTGTCAATATTTTTGCATCATGGCGTATAATTATAACTTATTAGTGTATCCATCAGTTGAACAATCGAACGTGCAATTTTCATAAATAAACAAAATTACTGTTAGTATACACACGCGGGTCTTGGCAATAAACGCGGAGTATACATTTCAGGCTGAAATCAATTAAAAACTCATCTAAAGACCAAATCAGGGGTAAATTTGATCGGCCCCGATGAAAAACAAACGTTTGCTCACCACCGCGATGCAATTATGGCCCGTCATAAATTTTCAAACTCCTCTGAATCCTTTAAAAGCACCTCTATCCCCTATACTCAGCCAAAAAATCCAATATACGACTCCTCCAAAAAAAGACTCAAAGATGAAAAATCGCGAGAGCAGCAGCACAAAGGCATCACCCTCTCTGTAATTTCGCAAAAAAGTGCGACGACGCGCGAGAAAAGAGCTCGTACTCGTGAGCTTCAGTTTCAGTACAGAGAGAGAGAGAGAGAGACGACAGTCCTTGAAATCCAAACCCTTGAGCGAGCGCGTGAAATGAGATTCCTCGATACGACTCTGCTCGTGTGAATCTCGCGCACGAGTGAGCGTCGCCCCTTGTCGAAGGGAATTTCCGCGGAAAAGCGGCACGTTTTTCCTTCACAGAAGCGGCTAATTGGACCAATTTACTTGGTGCAGCTTTGCTCTGGAATGCGGCACTCGTCGATTGAAAACGTATATTATGAACGGCTCGTTTCACTGCTCTTGCTTTAGAGGAACGTATACTTCGTCGAAGCTTTGTTTCGGGTAGATGATCGTTAGTTTCTGCTTTTGTTTTGGGAAAATTAGTTTGCTAGCGCATATTAATTAAAAACTTACCCACAAGTACTTAAAAATACACAGACAATTCAGTAGAAACTAAAAAAGAAAAAGAAACCATAATCCTCAAAAACGTTTTCCAAAGGACACCGTCACCCAAGAATAATCCGAACGTACGATCGGCACTAACTTTAATTCAGCACTCAGAGGTCCGATTCTACTTGACAATTTTCCGAGAGCCAAGTCCCCTATAGCAAAGAACACGTAAACTCTCTCACAGCTCCTAAACCCGTAATTTAACGTGCAGTACTATAGCCCCTCACACACCTTCCAAAAAAGGGTGTAACGATCGCGTTCTTTCTCTCGCTCGGAATCCGCTTTATACCGTCGTCGTCGTCGTCGTCGTCGCATCCGATCTTTTTTTCGAACGCCAAAAGCTCTCGGTAGAAGAGCATCATCATCCTCTTTACTCTCGCTTTCGAATTAACGCGTCGGATTTGTCGAGCTACTTAATAAGACCCTCCGCCTGTCTTTGTGTATATATACCTAGTTTCAAGTGAGCTTTACGGAATTCGAAATACACAAACCACTATGAGGTTCTCGAGACCGGTGTATACACGCTTATCTGGAGCGTGTCAGCCGGGCAAAAAGGCATTTAAATCAGCGATAGTGTGTGTGTGTGTACTTTCTATATGCGCCGCACGCACTTTCCTGCGGGTCGACCCAATATGCATGTAAATGAAGCTTAGAGAGCGTTAGTAATGGGCACCGGCGAGTCGAGATTAAGATTTTAATTTAAGGGATTTTTCTTACAGTTTAGCGAGTGAATTATTGTTTAGCCTGATGTGGGTATATAATGCGGTTATCTAAGCTCTCTTGGGCAACGGATTGAATAAGCGTGTTTTTATATGGGTCGAGATTTTTTGATTCGGGTTTACTTGAAATTGGAAAAAATAGAGGCTTATATATAGGCGCGCTTGTATGTAAATACGGGTTTCTTGTGAGCAATTTGTGGTGATATACAACACACACACGTAGTTTGGTAAGTCGAGCAAAGTTTATTAATGAGCCAATATACGTGTCTAATTGATAATGACTTGCGAGAAATGATTAAAAAAGCTAATACAGTATCCAGCGAGTAATTACATGCATTGTAAATTACTCCGGTAATATGTTTCATAGAATTTTAATTTTAAAAAATAATCCAGTTCACAATCTTTCACCATAAACCGTCAAAAAATTCAACGTTCACAAACAAAACAAAAAATAAATCAAAACGCATCCAGCTTAATTCCTCGCGAGAATCCGCGCGAATAGTTTTTACATTTCTCTCTTTACTCAATTCTCCCGAACTAACGTATAGTTTCCAAAATTCACGCTCCAAAGCTCAAACCGCAAAAACTCGATGGCTCTCGACTAAATCCCATCTCCCTTAGAAAAATCAAAAAAATATATTGAACTCTAAAACCAACCAGTATTGCACCCGACAATCAATTTACGCAGCACACGTATAACAAACTCGCGATTATGGCAATATCCGAGTATCACAGCACACTACCTCTCGTATACAGTCACAGGAATGTCGACTGCTCTCAAGAGCTGCAGGTGTGTGTATACGTGTCTGTGCAGTTCTGGTCAGGGACTATGTAGGCTCGGTGTCTCTACGGTGCGTAGAATTTCAGATGTCACGCACGTAACGTACACCTACGTGCCTGGAACGCCTACTCGTCCCTTTGGGAGATAAGGACGTTTTTGCTTGTGGGAATATGACGCTTATGTGCGCCAGGGGGGTGACGTTAGTCAATGAGTTACACCGGAGGATTAGGATTATTATTGGACGAATCGGCGGCTTTATGATTAATCAATTAGGCTGCCGCGCGCGCGTTGGCTTAATATCAATTTGCACGGGGGATTTGGCCAAATTGGTTATATGGAAAACGTGATCCTCGTAGATTTGGTGTATGAGAAAAAAAAAATAGTAAATGTTCTCTCTTTACATAGTGTAAAGTAAATCTCAAAAAAGACTTACGGCGATGATTAAAAGTACTGGAATCTCTCGAGCTTGCAGGCGTCGCGTCGCCGGTGGACATAATAAAGTCGAATTCAACAGCAGAGAGCATAGAAAAGATAAAAAGAACAGCCGCCACGCGTCGCCGGTTAAATTCGTATAAACGCATCAAGCTTTTCGCGCCAACTTTTCCGCGTCGCGCAACTCTTTGAGCTTTTTTGTGCAGCTACACGAGTCTGAAGACTGCGTCGCTCTATGTAAAGAGAAGCTTTCTCTTCATCATTATATTTATTATTTTCTTAACGTAAAAGCATAGCAGGTAAACGGATGTAAATCCAGCGGTAAATCGACAGTGTATAGTGTGTCATTACAAGGAGCCGTGACTGCAGAATGTAATTTGTTAGTACACGACTAAGCGCGCCATCAAGTTTACGGCTATTGTGGAAGCGCAGGTATATACTGCACGCGCGCGTCTATCGCGAGTTGACATTGCAGCGGAGGAGCAGCCGACTTAACGAGCTATAAACGCTCTCTCCTCGCGGTGTGTGTGTGTGCTATTTTGCATAGGAGAGACAGAGAAGGACGTCGTACATTTCTGTTTACTCGGCGATTTTCGAATTATGCAGGAGACTTTGCTGCAAGCTCGCGAAACTTACTGGAGGAGCTTAACTCGGCTGTTTTCAGTCGAGCTTAACTCTTTTCGTTTCTATATTATGAATTATAAATGGAATAATAGCCTGTCAATCACGTAAGCCAGAAGGACTCATTAAAATGCAAAATATTAGGGAAGAAACGAACAATGGGATTCTCGCATATTATTATTTTTTTTTTATTTCAAACTCTTTATTATTCTAATGAGCTTCCGGCAAAGTGAAAATCTGCATATAAAGCCATAGCGATGCCAAATCGATTCCTCGTCACTGTCATCCATCATATCAGCCTGCGCAGTATGGCAATATCAAAAAAGAAAAGATCCGTCGCGTTATATTGCTTTTATAAATTGGCGGTAAAGGTTCAACCCGTGAATGGCCGTATATATACACTCGCAAGCTCCACAAAGGGAGGATTAATACGTTGCTTACCGTTTTTATATATATACATATATACACAGCAGCGCACACCGACGAAAAGCTCTTTAGCGGAATTACCGTCGCACTCTCTCTTCGGTCGAGCGTTTCGTTTAAAAATTTTATTTTTTTTTTCTCGTCCCTCCGTTATATTTTTCACGGTCGTCGCTACGCGAGCGCGCGAAAACGCGGAAGCGAAGAATAATTCTCTGACCCTCCTTTTAATTGTACTGTATTCTCGGGGCCGTATATATACGACCAAAGTGAAAAACGATTATTCCGGCGGTGCTCTCGCTTTTAAAAGGCTCTCCCTTTTTTTTCGGCGTTGCTCCTTTTTTTTCAACGGCCTTTTGTGCGGTGTTTTGTTTTTTTTTTTAGCAGTAGCGTATTTTTGGCGACTCCAGGCTTATTATTATTCGCCTTTGTCCCGCTGTAATTTTGCTCGTCGCAGAAAGGCCGATTAGCAACAAAGGAGCTTTTATATAACGACGTCGCGAAAATTTAACGAAGCGTTCTCATATATACATATAATTTTGTTCGTTTTGAGAATTATTTTTGTTAGACGCCATATCTGCGTAGATTCGAAAGTGCTCGAGGTGTATATGAGGGAGAGAAGTAAGTCGAGTCGAGAGGGCTGCTAAAAGTTTAACATATCGTCGAGATAATCAAGTCGAGAAGAGGGAGCCTCTCAGGAAAGGGTTAATGACCAAAGGGACGTATTCGAAGGATCCCTATACGCACTTTCCGGATATTAAGTCGGTCTCCTAATTAGGCCAGAGCGACAAATCTTCGAGCGACCCAAGAATCTTCTCCTCTTCTCTCAGAGAGAAAGACCTTCTTCTCCGTTTCACCCTCGATCACTTCGCTCCCTGTCTTATTCATTTTCTGAACTTTCGTTGTAAGTTACACACACCTCTCACGCGCCGTTTAATTATTAATTCTACGAAATCCAGTATATTTGCAAACAGCTATACAAACAACTGAAACATTACTAATTTCTTCCCTCCCAGAGAATCTAATCAAATTCCTCGGTCAGATCCAACGGTCCAAACTCCAGACTCTAAGCGTCTTTGTTCTCACGGCATCGGTCGGTCTTTCTCTCTCTCTCTCTCTCTCTCTTGCGAATGGACGTTTGCAATTTAACGGAATCTCTGCATATAGAGAGGGCTCATCTCGGGCGCGAGGAAGTAGCGTACGCTAAACGACGTCCCAAACGTCCCCGTACTAATTTCACGAGCCCTTTCGGCCCCGAGGCCTAAAGCCCAGAGAGAGAGAGAGCCCGTCTGTGCTCTCTCACCCTTTATATACCTACGGATATGTGCTTACGCGTTCGCACTCTAACGCGCGCTAAAGCGGCCCTCCTTACTGCCGCTATTATATCCCCGCATATACGGCTTAAACCAGTAAATATCGCCGAACTTTCTAGCTAACTCAGCCGGCCGTCATGTTTCGCGCGCGCGAGAGCTCGAGAGCTAAGTTTTGGAAGCTGGTTCGCGTATACTGAAGCAAACTCTGTCGTGAGATTTTGGGTTTTTAGTTCTGACATGTGTGTGCGTTTATATATCTATATTGATAGTTTAACAATAATCCTAATATATACCTCAAAGCAAACGCAACGTGTATGCAGGTTAAAAGCAAAATGCGCTTTGTACTCTCTCTCTCAACAGAGCACCAGTGCACAGAGCGCATTATTCACATGCGCAGCGCGTTGAAAGCCAAGACTTACACGCCTCACGGCTAAATCTATAACCCTCCAGAGCTGCAAGTCTCTCCTGCGTATAATACACCGTCTGGCCGCGCACGATCCTGACAAACAATAGCCGCACGCGACTATAGTCGAGCTGTAATGTATCCCCATTGCAGGAAAATTCCAAATATTGCAAAAGCGCGGGAAATTTAAAAATTGTCACCATCGCTAAACCGCAAAATTAATACCTCATTCCCAATCAGCAGAATCTCAAAGCTCTCCCTTCAATATAATTAATTCCCAGTGAGAAAGAGACTTCCTAACAATCCGGAAACGCGATTCCTCATCATATATAAGCTATTCAGAAAAGGCGCAGTAGCGCCGTTGAAAACAGTACAGAGGGAGAAAGCATCAGTGGCAAGAAGAAAGGAGGGCTCGAAAACGGCACGGTTAGGCTATAGAGGAAAGGGGACGACGACGACGACGACGCACGCGGCGTGGTGAAACGTGGTTTCCAGCACCGGAGAAAGGGTGAATTGCGAGAACGTGACCCGGCATACGAATCAGCTCCCCTGGTATATATCGCAACCATACCACTGCTGCGCTTTGTCGTTTCCCTACATATATATACCACCGCTCGCATGTATATATATATACACACACACATACACCTAGTGTCTAATGGATTGCGCTAATACTGTCGGTCAGAGCGCGCAGGTTCTCGATATTTTACGTCTCTTCGAAATTATCGCGGTATAGCCAGAGGCCAGTTCCAATATCCCCTATATATAGTCGTCGTCGTGTCCGGCTCGTAAAGTGCCGATGAAAATTTCATCTTCCGAGTTGTTAGAAGTCGACGTTACTCAACGCTCTATTTCTCAACGAAATTACTGGAGAAAAGTAAAAAAACACAAGAGATTTTTTGTGCCTACGAATCAACACCTGCAGCGGCAAACTCGTTTATAAGGCGAACGGAGAATTATTCGTCACAATGAAATTGCTCGTGAGGATAAGGGCTCGAGGGACAGCAGCAGCAGCATCGACACAGTGTTGACCGTATTTCACGCATTCGCGGATGGAAATTCGATTGGTGAGAGTGACTATGGAGAATTGAATTAAAGGGCCCCTCCGGCCGATGGGACCTGACTCTCTCTATGTCTACTGCGTGTATACTCTCGTGACTCTTACTCAAAGCTTTTATACGCCTAGAGCTTGCGCTCGGACTGCAGGATTACGGGCAACTCTAACGAATTCTCTATCTCGCTTTGACCCCGCGGCAATTGTATTTGCTTGCTAATTGGCTTGAGGACTGGACCTCGTAGAATTTATCGTTCCGATTAGCGGCAGGACAAGTTCACTTGGTATAATCGAGGTTTTGATTCGACTCTCAGCCAAGAAAGCTGCTGTTGTTGTAATCAACCGTTATTTACTTATATCATACAGCCGGTGATTTGAGATACTGAGTTAGTCAACTGTATTAAACTTGTAATTATGGCAACTGATATTTTTAAATAAACTGATAAAAAAAACATGTATCAGTTTCTAATGCTGTTTCCATTATTCTGTTACAGGAGAGTTTGGAAATACGAATCCAAGAACTGGAGCAAGTTTTGCATGCCGAAAGACTTGCCGCGCAACGAGATCGTGCCACGATTACAAAGTTACAGCGTCAAGCAAACAAGGTGAGATATGCATCTTTTTCTCTCTCTCTCTGTCTAATGCCAGTCAACAATCTTCTCCTTCCATCATATTCCCAGACAACTAGAATAGCATATTAATTTCCTTAAAGTTTGAACCATGTATATTTTACCGGTTCACCTAACGTTACTCTTTTTACGTTCAACTCGTATACGGAAGATTTGCCGGAAATAAAAAGAATAAGTAATAGAGCTTTTATGTAGACTCGTCGCCAAGTGGTAGCTATTCGGTATCAGATAACGTATATCCCATGTTAAGCAGATTCTACTTCGCTCAAGAGTTGCCGCACGTTGTAATCGCGCATTTCCCAGTCCCTTGCATTCTGCAGGCTCTTTTCTTCTCTTTATATTCTTGCTTTTCTGAGCTTCCTCTTACTTTATACTGTTATCTTTCCCACGCATATATACGGATATAGTTATATTCCATCGCTCTCGCAAAATTATTTCCTATTTGTCCACCCTCTTTCGCAATTTTACTCATATTTTTTCTCGTCACGTTCATTTTGATGACTTGTTCATAGCGTCGATCTGCTTAACTCACTCGCATGTAACGCAGCGATCAGTTATACCAAATGATTCGCGATTAACCGTCGTTAGATAAATTTCCTCCATCCGACACTCAAGTATATGATTTCGTCGAATAACCTCTTCCAAACCAGGGAAGCAACAAGAAAAAAAAAAGATTGAGGAAAGAGAGGTATATAGTCTCGCTGAAGAGAGGATGAGCCGAAGCGCAGTTTTCCGTAATTTCCGGAATCTGTCGGCGAAGGTGAAATTTCTCCGCGATTCTTCCTCGAGGGTTCTTATACGGTATATAAGTTGCTGCTCCTGACCTGACCTTCGGAAGGGTCGACGCACCTCCTAGTAAAGGATGATGTATATGTAAGGGGATATACTACTTCTGTTCCTGACATTTCTTTCTCTCTCTCTCACGTTTGCAAGCCTATAAAGTATATTATATGACAAAAACAAGAGCCGCCGCGTCTCTCTCGGTCCCTTTATTTTAACCGAAAAACCAGAGTAGGATATCGGAAAAATTCCAGAGTTAGCGATTTTTCCCTGATTTACGCTTATCTGATTCGCCGCGCCTCTGGTCGTATATATAAAAAGGATCGAGTGAATGCCGTCTGAATGAAATTGCTCGAGTTACCGAGGCTCACTCTCGGGTATATATATATATGTGTGTGTTATTGATTGTCTGCGATTTGCCACTTTTATTTGTGTCGAATACGCATAAAAAGCACACCTATACTGCAAATGTCCCCTAGCCCGAATAATCCGTCGAGATATAAAATATAAAGAAAATAAGGGCAGACTGTTTAATTAACGTTTCGTACGTCTCTCAGCCACGGAAATAATCATAACATATAATAATAAAAGGACAGTAGCTTAAAAAAATTCACGCGTCGACGCCACCGCGTATATATAAAGTAATTACGTTCTGCGGCTTTCCGGACTCGTATACTTCTTTTTTTTTCTCTCGCGCGGCGATAAATATTCATGCACGCGAAAGCGGATAGAAAGACGTCCTCGACTACCCCTTTCGCAGCTCATCTAACCCTTTCTCGCGTATAATCCTTCGTCTCTCCTTTTTTTAGCTGAAAACCGGCATCGTCGGCGATAAACATTCCGAGAGCGATGGGATTGAAAATTCGTTTTGCTTCCTTTTCTTCTTTTAAAATAACTGGAAGCTTCGGGTTTAGCGAATCAATACCTTAATTCACGAACGTCCGAAGTCGTATCTTTGCCTTTGGGCTCTTTCGGTCCATTTCTAATCGGTAACGGCCTCGACTTCCCGCATTTTGTGGCAGTGCGTTCCATTAACCCAACCGTCCTTGGACGGTATATATACGTATATATGAAAGACACATAGACTCTACGAGCGAAGGCACATAATGTATAAAGAAGATGAAGCCAAGGGGGTGGCAAAGCAACGAGAATCGCCTTAGCGCTAAGCCGTTTTTTTTCACCCCCGAAGTGAGATCTTCGCCCGAAGGGGAAAAATATACCGGATCCGGCACTTTTCCTCCTCTTTTCAGTCTGCATTTTTTCTCTCACTCTCTCTCTCTCTCTTATATGTGCGTGTGTATAGGCTCTTCTTCGTCTCGAACTTTCCCTCACAGTTTTATCGTTAGTTCTCGCGAGGAAATGAATTTTCAATTTCGCCTTCATTCTCCGCTCTCCGGCAAATCGTCCTTATTATATATACATTTTTGGCCTGGAAAACTGCGCCTCTCTTGTATTAAACTCGTCCCCGTGGCAGTAGTCTCTCAAAAGCCACCGCGACGCGACCCTTTATTTTTATCGGCCGCTTTGCTTACCGCGTAAAAACCGCAGGAAAGAAACCTCAAGCTCCTCGTAGAAATCTCGTCTCTGAGAGTCTTCCTTTTTCGTTTACTCTCTTGTGGTCTGTATATAGAGGTGGCTTTGCGCAGTGGTTGGATATATAATAAAAATACCGAATTTTAAATCGCTATCCTCGCCATCGCGTCGTAATATTATAACAGTGCCTGCACCCCCATAAATTCAAAATCGAATTTTTATTTATGATGTACTCCGAGACTGAGAGTGAGAGAGTAGGAGGTGTATGTGGATAAAATAAACATGAGCCTCCTCGTGATTTGTGGCCGTGCGAATGCAAGAAATCATTTATTTTTTTCGAGCTGTAATAAAAAAAACAAGTATATTTACATGTGAAAAAAAGATTGTTTGAATATGAATAGCGAAGTAATACTGATTTATTGCACTGGGGGAGTATAATTTGTATAATCTTTTTTAAATAAAACTTCTGCACAGATACACTTTCAAAAAAATAATCATAAAAATCCGGTGCGAAATATAGAATAATTTACAGCTATCTCCAAACATCGTTCCGCTAATCTACCGCATAAATACAGCACCGATTGCCACAGAGTAATAAACAGCCACCAGTGCATTTGCACACTCACAATACTCGAAATTTTCCTATATACAACCACCAGCAGCAGCAGCACAGCCGATAACTTCCAAGCTTCCCAACGACTGCCATCCACACACACACACACGCGCGCAACTCCCTCTCTTTCTCTCCCATGGATCGTGGCTGCCGATAAGGAACATAACCGTTCACGCTCCCGAGCCTACAGCCACGCGGTAATTCACGTGAAGAAAACGCGGGGCCTGGAGGAAAAAAAGGGGGAGGACGTGTCGCCCCGCAGATAAAGTTAATTGAATGGCGCCCCAACGAACCCTCTTCGAGATCCTGCGGGCAGTAGTCGAGCCTCCTTTTTCTCTACTTGCTGCCCTCCTTTTTGGCTGGGCAGCAAATTTTCCTTTGTCGACTGATGAATTTCTTGTGCTGCTGCTGATGATGATGCTGAGTTCGTATCGAAGACGATTTTGTGCGAATTATGATGCATTTATTGATAGTATTGCTATTCGTAAAATTGCGACTGTATTGAAGAAGAAGAAGAAGAAGAATTCTCCAACCGAACCGAAAAACTGATTTATATTTATATTTTTTCTCAAGAGAGTCCTCTGACCCAGATTTTGACGACTTATTTTCCGCTTCCGCTCGAGGACACACAATAAAAGTGATCATCACTGAAGCGAAGACGACGTCGTCGGAGAATGCGTTTCATCGACTCATATTCTTCCTTCGACTTTTCTACGATTTCAGCGGAAAAATTCCACTCAATAACAGTAGAATAGATATCGAAAGGGACAGAAGAGAGAAATATATCTGTATGAGAAATCTGCTGGAAATTTCTACATGATCACCCAGAGGGAATGTGTGTATATTTTCCTTTTTCCGAGATATATATGCGAGGATTCCAGACCTTTGAGGGGTGATGCTGTATAGTCATTGACCTAGTATGCGGTTGTGGAATCAGTCGTAGTATAACACCAAGTCACCAGGTGGCGCATGGGCACTTATCTACTTTCCTCACTCGTTATTCGCGAACACACTGGATAAATAGCAGTTTGTCAGATATGCCAAAACATAACTTGGGCCCGTCGTGCTATAACTGTCTGCATTAGTATTAAACTTGACTGGTATTACTAGCTGTTATATTAGACTGTTATATGGACTGTAAAATAAAAACAGTAGTACGCGTTTGACCGTATGAAAACAACAAAGTTGAAAAATTTACGAAATCATAAAGAAATGACAAACCAATCCACGCTATATATGTATATAATACAGGGCTAATCGGAAAGCCGAAATCTCTTTTAGTGCTGCCGGTATATATCCAGTCGTAACATTTCATGCATCACATAAGTGGCCATTGGCTCACGGACGGATATACATTTAGGCCGAGGGCTACTGAGATTCTTCGGAAATGAGCAAGAGGTACTCCCGTCTTATTGTTATTGTTTTCCATTATTACGAATCGCGCTGACGTTTTCGCCAGAGAGAGAGAGGGTCTAACTTGCTTTTTGGCCCACTATAAATATAATACTATATGTGTATACTCGCCACATCAGAGAGTTGAACGCACTTGTGACGGGAAATCCAGTAAAACGGGTTATATTGTGAATATGCACCCTTTTATGCCCGAGAGAGGGAGAGAGGATGTCCATATTATATACACATGCTAACCAGGAAGCAGTCGTCCAAAGACTATTTTGGCCTCGATGGCGCGCCGTCTCGTCGCCGAAAGAAGAGATGATCCTATTTCTCTCCTAACTATATACATATATAGACCCTTTTATAGACTGCAATACGATGAAGTGGCCTTATTAAAAAAAATGTCGTTGTGCTATATATTACAAGACAAACAAACGCACACTACCCGTAAACAACTCGAACGCAGTCAGTGACATTACAATTAATCTTCTCGAAAAGTATGTGTCCCCCATTAACATAAGAACGAGGAGTCGCTCGAATTGACCGCAGACACGCAGCTACTGCATGCTCACAGATTAGGTGTCTAAGGACATTAGCGTCCTGGTAATTACACGCGCGTCTCCATCGTGGAAAACAACTCGTCGTCGTCGTCGAGTGTATACGTTCGATTCGAAACGCGTGCGTTCGTCCCATTGTTCAACGCGATTATAATGCAAATCGCACGCGAGAACGACTGTATCTGCGTTATATATTATATATACCTCGAGTGCACGTGAAAAAGGGGAGTAAAGTAACATCCGGGAAGGAAAACCGTAGGCCCGATGTATAGTAATAATGGTCATTGTGTCGTATATGTATATAGCATTGAAAAGTGATTTTTTTTTCTTTCTCTCTCTCGAGAGAGTCTGCTGTTGACGCCGCGGAAATGTCAAATTGCTTTCCACTGATGGTCTTGTAACATGACATTATGTAGGAGAGAACTCGGCTGTGGGAAAGACTACATATATATACAGCAGGAAATTAAAGAGCTCGTTTCGTGTGGCTTGGAACGATGAGATCGTGTATTTCACTGGAATCGTTTTCGGATTATCGGAGATATTTATAGCGCCTATATTATCGACGATGTCTTCATCATGCCGAAATTTTCCTTCATCACACGATCGTGACAGTATTACAGTTATACCCTCAATGGAAATTAAAACATTCGCAGTATATACAATCAATAAGAGGCTTAAAAGACAGGATCGACTAAACTCTCGTATATCCAATTAGCTTATATATACGTTTGACATCCGATACCATTACATAGACCGTCGAGTAGAAAAGAAAAAAACAATAATCCGAGGATAACAAGGAGAACAGGGACGAATCGGGTCAGCCTAATGGAGAGTCCGGATGGAGCAGCCTTGACGTATCGCTCGAGGTATATTTGCATGAGTGTACGATTTATCTGGAGAAAAGAAGAGAGAGAGAGAGAGTATAAGTGATTCCTAGAATTACCACGGAGAAAGATGAGGAAGACGGAAGTGCCTGGGGTACTTCCATCAGTCATTCCCTCCCACGGGAACCACCTACTCCCCATTTTCTCCTTGTTTTAGGGTATTGTATATATTGTGTTTTTCATGGAAAGTTGAAGCAGAAACTTTTGCCATCGTTATTGTGCTTCGCGTATCATCAACTAATTTAAAAGAAGAAAATTAACCAACTATTCAATTAGAAACTCAGCCAATCAAAGAGGAAATCCTCGCTAATTGGACAAGACACACACACACACCAGCGACGACTTTCCATCTCTCTCTCTCGCGTGTAAAATGTAAATCAACACTTCCCGAATACGTAATTGCATACTTTTTGCCTAGACTCTCGTTAACGAGCCCTGCACTCATGGCATCATATACATATATAATATATATATTTTTGTCACACAGCCGCGTCGTCGACGAGCAGCACACTCTGTGCCTGCGGCGTAGTTCTATCCCCTAATTAATCCCCCCCGACCCTGTATATATATATATATATAGCCAACGCGTTTTGCCAAGCAGGTGCGCTGAACGACGTCGGCAGCGCGCGCGATAATGTCGAAGCGATGACTAGAGTGTTGAGCGAGTGCTGCAGGCTTGCGCTACACGATCGCGAGCGTCAAATGCTTTTAACGCCTGTATACTACTCTGTGTGGAGGCTTTCCTGGATTTTGCTGCAATTTTTTGTTATACTTTGTATAGTTTGACGATACGTTGGGTGTCGAAAGCTCGACGGTACACGTTTTTACGCATCAAACCTCCCCTTATTAACATTTTTGTTTGGACGTGAACGAGTGCTGCTGACGTCCCCTTCGAGGATTATTAACCTTCTCGTTCTCTCTCTCTCTCTGTCTCGCGTATATATACGTCATATTTCCATGACAGCTGAGTATCACGTGTCCTCATCGCATATCCAATTTTATATCGAGGAAAATCAAAAGCTTCCTGCATCTGAAATGTCCAGCATATACATGCATCGTAAACCACGACGAGACGAAAAGTGGACGACTTTGAGCCATTAAACAGCCGAGGAAATCTGGTGAAAAACGAGCTAAACAATCCCAGCGAAATTCTCCCCGAGGGAAACACGAGCATATATACACACGCGCCTCACTTTAGCGGATATTGAGTGTCGAGATTTGTTTCGTGTGCCAAAAGAAACACTGGCAATTTCGCATATAGCAACGTCACATCCTTCGTGTTTCTCGCAAGCTCTCGCTTCGTCTCCTATACATATATATATATAACCGAGAGGAGATGTAAATTGCTCGCGCGCACATTAGTCATCATCACTCGCAGCAGCCCTCGCGAGCAACAGCTCAACTTTGTTCAGGCGGCTCTTTGTTGTATATACGCGATGACGCCACTTTGCAGTCTCCTCTTCTTCCTTTCCGGGAATTCCGCGAGAGCGCCATTACGAAGGGCTGATGGTATATATACTTTTTTTTCTGAACTGCTGATGCGTTCTTGGGGGCTAAAAGCTTCGTGGCGGGGTGACTGATGCTTTTTGTGTACTGGTAATTATAGTGTTCAGCAGTTGATTGTTGGCGTGGAATTTTTGTTTAATTCATCTCATTGTTTTGGAAACAAATAAGGGGATGATGATTGATATGATTAGAATATAGTACCTCGAATAACTTGTAGCCCTAGGATGAGTTTATACTTCAGAGGAGCCGGTGAAAGCTTTGGCAAATAGCGAAAAAACGTTTATGCAGATTCGCATTATACGGACGGATAGAAGCGAATTCGGACGGGGCGAGCCCTCTTCGATGCTATGTATATAGTATATAGCCGCTAGCTAAAAATTTAGGCCTATAAAAACGCAAATATCTGTCGTTATCGTCTTATCGCCTCGAAGCACACACTCGTTTTGTTGGGATATTATAAAATCAAGCTTTTTTGGTATCTTCGAAAAGTTCACTACATCACTGTCAAATTAATTTCATAACAACGCGGGAGATCATTAATTTTCGTATTCCCTCGGCAACTACGCGATATTATATACGCATCCGAAAATCAGACAAACGAAAAATAATAATGAAAATAAACGACGCTCTCGTATGTATCGCTGAAAATGATGTTACAGTCATGCGATCACAATGACGTCGAACGAAAAAAAAAACGCCCTCGATCGGTGTCAGTCATATTTTATCCGATGCTTCTAGAGAGAGAGAGAGAGAGGACGACTACAACATCCCTCGACGTAACGGACCATTAATTTCCGTTTTGCCTGGTTATCGGTTTCAATTAGACTCTTCTCTCGCAACGATGGCGTCGGACACAAGAGAGCCTGTCTACTATATAGCGCACTTGGAATATACGCGAGCCAGCGATTTTCGAACTACTTTTTTTCCACGTCGCCTCCTCTCTCGAGTAGTTCTTTTTTCTCACGACGACGTCGCCCGAAAGGAAAAGGACTACTGTGTCCAGGAAGATGAATGACATAGCCTAGAGTATATAGGTTTGGATTTTTTTAAAACCTTTTTGTTTCTCGGTACGAACAAACATCGAATCGCTACACAATAATCAATTAATTTATGACAACTTGGCGCCCTTTGATACCGGAAATGAAATGCGTTAGGGCCGAGGAAAAAGCAGCGGGCGTCGATGAAGAAGAAAAATAGAATGAAGGAAGACGCGCGCGGGAGGTCGAAAAACTTCGCCCCTAAAAGCCTTTGTCGTTGGCGCCGCCTCGTCGCGGACTTAATACGCGAACGAGATTCCATGCAGCACCGGATACCTATATGTATGGAGACAGACACCAAGTCGCGACCTCAAATTTCACGTATCGATTTCGCCCAAGGGGGAGTCGACACAAAAAAAAAATGCTTTCTTCCATCCTGGACGTTGACAAGTTAACTTATCGTCCGAAGGAAAGGCGCGCAGGAAAAACCTTTTACGTGTATATATATATATAGATGCAGCAGCAGGCCTATATGTGTAGGGAAAGGATCGAAGAAATACCTTCTGAATAGATCGTGTCCCTTTTGCAGTTTCGACGAATGAAAAGATTAATTTAACTGTTATAATTTTAACTGAATAATTCTACAAAAATACTTCTCGCAAAACCAGGCGCGCCCAGTACAGAGCAAGCTGTGCTCGTCGATTTATTTCAATATTCATACACACATCCTCTCTTTAGATGCCACACACGGCTCCTATATGTAAAACACATTTCGCCGGAGAAAAAGGAATTTGAATTTGCCGCTCAATATGCAAATGGAAAAGCGCCGTTTTCCCCGAGCAACCAAAAGAGCTTGCGGTCAGAGTATATTATCAGATTTCAAAAAAAAAGGGGTCGTTCTGGCACCCCCTAAAAGAAACCAACAAGAAGACACATAACCTCTCGCATATACACACTAGTTCTATATCCCAAAGCCGTTTAATAGATTTCGACTACTCCATTTCTCCGAGCTTTATTATACACATTCTCCTCCTTAACCCCTTTTCTCTCTGAAAGCCCCTCGCGATATATTCATGCGGCATCGCGAGTAACGACGCGCGCTAAGTTGTTTGTGCGAGAGAGAATATAGACGGAGTGCGGCTTCGTTCTTTAAGCTTCGTTACGCGCTTGTCAAACTTGCTCTCCGAAGGGAAAACGGATTTGCCCGCAGCTGAAGCTCGCCCGACAGTAAGTCTTCGGAGTAGATGCGCAGCTCTGCAGTATCTCTTTTGGACGAGTTTGTTACGCGAATTAGCGTGTCTTTCACCGTGAGTTGTCTGCGGTAGACAATCAAATGTTTGCCATGTTTTCAGTGTATATCTATATGTATAATAACCTGATTTACATTCTTCAAAGTAGCTGCTGGAAAGTTGTTGTAACGGTTTTGACTTCTCTTCCTTTGTTTCAGGTAAGAGAGCTTTTTGTGGGTATGACGTAAAATATTATACTTTAGTAATATACTGCAATTATGCTAGAAAAAATTCTCCTCTTGAATGGACTAGTGGTGAAAAGACATTTTTATTCGTATAAACGCCTGCTAAATAGAAGCGAAACATTCCCGCGCAAAGCTTCATTATCCGGCCTGAATAGCCATTCAAATTTAAATTTGTGACGAGGAGCGAAAAAATCAATATGAATACTTTATAGAACTTCGAGCCCTCGTGCACATATATATCTATCCGACAAAGAAGATAAGGTACTACGTCTGTAAATTAAACGTTCCAACTCTGTGAGTCATGTAAGAGAAAATTCGTTCAAATTCAAGCCGCGTATAATATGTCGGTTTAAATCTGCCTTCAAGCTCACCGGGCTATATACCGGCGTAAATTAGCGAGTGTGTATATGAAGATCGAGAAATTCTCGAGCTATTTCCCTTTAATTAATTTCCCTGGCGTGTATGCGCGCGGTATATAGTATATATAGCCGCTCTCGCGAGTATGAAAATCCTGGAATTTCATACCGTTTATCTCTCGCAGTTTTGTGCTTTCTTTGCTTTTTTTTGAACTTTAATTAACTAGTCTCTCGCTCAACACTTTTTGAAACTTTTTTAACGCCGCATCGAGCTGTGTGCTATGCAGAGGAATTTCCGCAGGAAGAGAATGAATTGCACATTCTCTTATTAAATTTTCGCCTAATATATATATATACTGCTCCCCATACCTTTATGCGCGTTAATTTTTCAAGAATAACCAACGGACGGTTTCTGCGACGTATGCAGAATTTGCTCTCCAGAAGAGACTGAGATTAAGTATGTAGCTTAAATAGAAGATTTAATTTCAGATAGGAAAATTTGATACTGACTCAGCGCACAGAACTATATACCATTATAGCAAAAACAACTCCAATATATACCGTCTGCGCATCTCGAGCGAAACTTGGCTCATATATATATATATAGGTATATACCAAAGTAGAGAAACGGAATAGACAGAGGCACATCTCGCCAGGGATGCAACAGCAAACGCATCATTGTGGTGGTCGGAAGCACCGATCGTAACATTAGCCTGCACTCGGCGGCATATGCGCGAACACACACTTAACGTCTCCTGAAGCTTTGACGTGTTCTGAGGGGATATAGCCCTCCCAAATGGCCCGTCGTTTCGCATAAATAACAATTAGCAGCTGCCGCGGTCTCGTTCGCAGCTTTGAAAGCAACTTTTGCCGCGGGCTCTGTAACACTCCCTCTAATACAGCCGCAAATGAATGCGGAACACGGGCCGAATCTCTTCCGAGAGTTGTGTACAACATTTTGCCTTGGAGGATGTATCCGTATGCTGTGGATTTGTGTAAACAACTCGATTTATATGTACTTGTTTTACTATTTAATGCCTGTGATGTTTATAGGTATGTATTAAAGAGAAATTAGTTGGGTTAAATGGTACGCCCACCTTTTTACACAAGCATCATCCCTAATTAGGCTGCATTAGATTAGATATAACAAATGTCGCCCTGGGGTAACATTTTGTACAAAAAAAAAAGGAAGAAATAATAACGACCGTTTCGAGCGCATTAATCACGGCCAGCCTGTATTTCAAAAATTGTATAATGACCAAAAAATTACTTTTAAATACAAACATACAGCACACAAATCATTCGTAATTTCGCGTCCTCACTTGAGTAACTCGACGATGTACAGACATAACACACGTATTATAGAATCCAAGGCTGCACGCGATAAGGCTACTTTTCCCCAACACATATAGCTTTCTTTCACCAAAAGCTGCATCGCGTGCGTTGACTCCCTTATATATTCGCGGTGTTTTCGGGGCACGGCGGCACTTCACTCTCTCTCTCTCCCTTTCGCGCCAGACAACGAGCAATAAATTGTTCATGGGAAGCAGCCCTTTTCCAGTGCAACTACGCACGGCTCCCTCTCTGTTTTAGCCGTAAAAAGCCGCGTCGAAATCCGCGCGTGTACAACTTTTCAATAAATTATCGGCATATCTTCCTGCCCAGTGTGTGTCACCTGCGACGAAAAAAAAAAATATATCGACTGGTACTACAGTGTCGTATCAATTTTCGTTATAGGGAGAGTCACACTACACTATCATTTCATTGAAGCTACTGTGCGTCGGATTTTTATCTATAACATTTGGTGCCGACCACAACGATGTAAAATCTACATGTTGTAGAGGGGGGACGGAATAGAATAGTGTCCAGAAGGACACACACGACGTGACATGTGAAATGTTTGAGCAGTGAGTTCACGCTAGGCTTATCGCTCGTCGGGCTAATGTTGGAAACAGTTGGCTTTACTTTGTTCTGATTGTTTATCGAGGCTTTAGCCTATAATACAGGACTGCACGATTTATCTAAATTATTCCTAGCTTTTAGGTTGAATAAATTATCGCATCTCCTGATATACACAGTATATACTATATCGTACACACAAAAAAAAAAGTTGATGCGGCTCGTTATCCAGCCATCAACGAGCATTTAGTATAATTTTATACACATCCTCGTTCCGTACATATATTGATCGAGCTGCCTGCTGCTTTCCCATCATTTTTTTCCATCTCAGAGGCAGTCAATCAGCGAGTTTGACGAGCAAACGCGGATATTGGCTGCAACAAATCTCGGGCTGTATAAATAAAAAGAGAGATCTTCCGGGAAAACTGGGAACGAATAATCCGCGAGGGAGAGAGAGAGGAAAAGTTAAACGCGGAAAGAAGCCACGGGGGATGAACTTGCCCTTCGAGCAACAGCCCGTAAAAGCTCGCGTCCGCTTATACCCCTGTGCGCGCACTTTCGATATATATATAGGGGATGAGAAACAGAGAGAAAGAGAGAGAGTAGGTACATGCTTGCCTCTGGACATCACCAGCACAGACCGACGCGATTACTCGCATACATTAGAGCGGGGCGCAGTTTTATGGCGGTCTGCTGTGTGGAGAGAGATGGACAGCTGGGGATGATGGTTGTGTGTGTGTGTGTTGTTGGCCAAATAGGAGGATATATATAGGTACCTGATTTATTTTCTTGTTGTTGTTGTGTGCATTTACGTTTATGATTAATGATACTTTTTTAATGCAGTAGTAGTGACAGATCTTTGTATAGCAGACGTATTATATATATTTATCAGAATTGAAGCATCTTTTTTTCCTTTATACAATTCTATTCGCAATAATTTATTTCAGAGTTTTATCACTATAAACCCTAGCTTAAAATCAAGACTCTTTCGCAACACATCACGACACCCATCTCTTGTTCCGCATACACACACACAGATCGACCCTCTCACAGATGGAGTAGCTAACGCAAGAGTAAGCAAATACACGCATCGATTGTACGCAGGGGGTAGTCGATTCGAAGCTTCGCAGCAGCAGCAGCAGCAGCATTCGCGTGTTTACATAAATTAATACACACGCACACGAGGGTTCACGACGTCGTCGTTGCGGCAACTATAAGCCAACAGCAGAGAGAGTCGCTACTTTTAGAATCTTAAAAGCTATCGGGTGTGTGTGTGTGTGTGTCGAGAAAAAGAAAACGACGACGAGGAGAGAGGAGTTCTTTTTTAACGCGTAGGAAGCGTCGTCGTTGAGATTGAAGGAAGTTTGGCGTTTAAACTTTTTTTTTCGGCTCTTGGAGATATAGGTATATCTCATACGCTCGAGATCTAAGTTTGAAAACGACGCGACGTCGACTCGCATGAGTGCGAGCTTGCGTCCGCTTCTTGGGATTTATGAGATTGACTTCTATCGATGCTGTGTAATGCAGTATCGTTAAACTTGGTCTATTTTATGTATCAGTTTTATAAGCATTGAACAGTGAAGTTATTGTTATTTAAAGCTTAGAATTAAAGCTTAATAATTTTGAGAAGTTGAAGAACCTGATTCCACGTGACTTGCATAATTTATTTAAATATTAAAAATTCATACCTGACCTTGATCACACTTAACCAAGAAATAGTTATTCACCATTACAAAATTCCAGAAAACAATCATCTAATGCTCACAGTCCAAAAAGATCGCCGAGCAGGTAAACACCACATAATACCAGCCCTCTAGCGAAGATAAATTTGCAGAGAGGCTTACTCCGAGAGTACACAGAGGTATATATATATGCACACAGAGAGCAAGAGCCGCAGTTATTTTTTTTTATCGCAGTAACAATTTCGGCCGCCTCTAATTAATGACGTAGTCGAGAGAGAGAGAGAGAGAGAGAGAGGGTGAGCTGCACGCAGCTACATCATTAAGAAAAGAGGCCGAACACGGT
This sequence comes from Cecidostiba fungosa, assembly GCA_900474305.1. Taxonomy (NCBI): domain Eukaryota; kingdom Metazoa; phylum Arthropoda; class Insecta; order Hymenoptera; family Pteromalidae; genus Cecidostiba; species Cecidostiba fungosa. Next base: position 17,816 of record UCOJ01000466.1, on the reverse strand, counting down.
ATCCTCTTTCCGGCCGAAATTACACCGGACTAGGTATATATACTATATACGCTTTTGGCAGCATCATACTGACCCAGACCTATGATGACTGAAAAAGGGACACAACGAGTATATACAAGGGTATACACAGCACCGACGGAAATTGTCAGGCGGAAATTACGCGCGGGACACGCACACGTATACCATACCGGTGAAACAAATTCCGCGCGTAATCATATCAAATGTTGCCGGTGATGCTCGAGAGTAAACACTGATGACGGGACAAACGGCTGGAGTAAAATTGTGTGTATATAGATGATCCGAAATGAATTGAAAATTATATATCGATAAACAAATGAAAAAATGATTTCATTCGTCTTCTCGTTATATTATCAGAGTTGTAGAGCTGCACAACGTGTCTATTTTTACATGCCAGTATAAGTAGGGGGAGCCGTGAGTTGTAAATGAGGTAGCTTGTATCCGACGTGTGTTGGTATTAATTTTCCACAGTAGCTAGCGCGTGTTAAATTTTCACGAAACGAATAGACGGGGCTCGTTTATCACGGAGTTAATAATCTTACACGTCGTTCGAAATTTTCGTATATAAAAATTTCACGAACAGATGCTCGAGCGTAACGAGCCCCACTATATGTGTATACCCTTAAAAAAAAAAAAAGTTACCCCCTTAAAACTCTACATAAGCACTGGGACACAGATCTAGAAAATCAATTAACCTCCCGAGAAGAAATCCCCACTCAATTACTCCGCATAATCCAGGGAATAATAATATTTCCCACATCGTATATTACACAAGTATCCGCACGGAGAAAATCCGAAGAGGCTAGAAAGTCTATACACATACGCGACTCCCCCTATATACTATACGCTCTTCTATTTCAATAGGCTCGTTAGCCCCCGTCAATGACTGTATTAGAGATCGATTTTTAAGTATACGACGCCGGCCGGTCTTGGAATAATTTTCGCTGGGGTGTATTATACTGCTGCGCATCGTGTCCCCCGTCGAATCGTAAGTACAAAGCCCCAGCAGCAGCATCTCTCGCAAAACATCCTCGTAAGCCTCGACCGCAGCGTTACATAACGCTCTCTCTCTCTCTCCCTCGATGTAACGTCGTATAAGCTCTCGAGGCGTATATATATACGCGGATCCCCCGGGATTACGCGAGCAAGGAGAGAGAGAGTCTCTCTGCACACCCTCGAAATCCCCGCTCGCCACTGCGGATGCATGCTAATTGCAGCCTACGAGCGACAGACCGAGAGACTGACGGGGGGTGTGTGTCTATGCGCGAAGGAAGAAAAAAAAACGAGAGCTGTGTGTATATTATATAGTTGTCTTTTTTCTCTCTCTCTCTCTCTCCGTGTATGCTATGTAATGAGAAAGGCTAATTCGGAGAAGAAAAATCTCGCGGAGTTGAAAGTTTTATACGCGCGGTATAGGTAGGGTAATATAAAAAAGTCTGTGGGTGGAAAGTTTTTCGCGTAGATGAAATAATAGAAAAGAAAGCTGCGACAGACGGACAAAGAAAATTGATAATAAAGGAAAGACCTGCTGCTGCTGCTGGTATGAAACTGATAAAAAAAAAAAGTGAGCGCTGAGGGAAGGGTAAAAAATTAAAAGGAGAGTCGCGATGGAAAGCTGGCGGAGAAAGAGAGTAAAAGTTTTGAGGGTATATATAAAACGGGGCACAAAAGGTTTGAACTCGCTGCGCGACCTTCTGATGCCGTGTAGCGCGAATATAATACTCTTCTTTTTGCTCCCTCGTCTGTTATTTACTGCTTGCGGTGGATTTTTAAGAATGATATTATTAATTTCACTAGTTACCGCTCATCACTGGTATACCAAAAGTTCATGGCATCGGGAGAAAGTAAAAAAAAAAAAAATAAACGTCAAGCCCATAACAAGTATCGAGAAAGTAAAAGCCGGCTCTCTTTTACGAGGCGAGAGCGTTTGAAGTTGCTGCCTAACGTGAGCAGTAAAATGCACGACGAAGTAGAAGAAGGTCCAAAGAGAGAGAGAGAGAAAAAAGAGAGGAGAGTTTGCGCGCGCGTTGGAAAGAACGTGCCGAGTATCGAAATATCGGGTTTATGAACGCGTGTGCGGCCGACACAATGCAGCAGCAGCAGCGGCACCGCGAAATAAGCCCCGTTTTATGGAGTCGTGATTCGAGGGGCTCCAGCGCCTTTCATCCGTAAAATCAATAGCTCCGAGAGTGAAAGATCGTTGTTTACGACAAGCAAATAGCAATAATCAGTGATATGAAATGATTTTAAAAATTCATTACGTTCTCGAAACTTTTAATCCGCTAACAACGTCAAAATAGGATGTTTAATCTTCCCAAGAGGATAATCAAGCGTGGGAGTGTGTTTTGGCATGGAAAAGATCCCGCGCAAAAAAAGTCTGTATATTACGTACGGCAGACGGAGAAAATAAATAAAAAAAAAGGTGCACGCGTTCATTGTAATATTCACCCCTTAAGGGGTTAATGCATGCGTGTGCTTACATACGGAGACGAGGAGGAGGAGGCTGCGGGGAAATTCGATAACGAGCAGTGCGGGGGCTGCATCTTCCGATAAAATAAGCCGTTCGCTAATTAACATAGGACGTACGCCTGATTCATTATGGATGAGGAGCTTTTTTTGCTATAGCTCTATAGCCATTGGTAAACTTTTCAGTCGTCTGGCTTCGATGTGCTTTTTCTTTTGCAAGTAAAGATCGATGAAAGCTCTTGTTGCTGTTGTTGTTGTTGTAAGTTGAAACTCTGGTCTGGTGTGTTGCCTCTTGTTATACGCTGAAAAACTTCCGGAATTGATATAGGTACTATATAGGATGAAAAAGTGTGTATAACAAGATTTGTATGTATTTTCTTCAAGTCCAATTACAGCCAATCTCGTAACGGTTTTTCACCACGAAATCATACGGGTTCTTTGACTTCTTTATCTGTGACAGGCATATGCGGGCGTAGAATTAAATATCACCGGGTCTAGTACTTTTTTCGGACACTACTCTATAGACGTCTCTATGTTTTACCGAAATAAAAGTGTAAAATTCAAATCGATACGCATCGCATAGATAAAAAGGAACAAAAGAGGACATACACATCCGAATGACAAAGAGAACGCAACGAATTAGCGAGAAAAAATTCCCGATCGAATTCCAGGAAGCTTCCAAGCGAGCGCTTGACAACATCAGAGAGATAGGCCGCGTGTCGTCGTTCCCCTCTCGCAATATATTCATCCGTCCATCTCTCGAGAGCATATCTCATCCCTTGTATACATATACATAGAACAAAACCCGATGACAATATATATAAACGCCGGACATCCAGAGATTCAAGTCATCAGTATATAGTAGACTACATACAGCAGCACGTTGATCAAAGAGTAGACACAGCCGAAAGCAGAGCTTTCCAATAAAGCTCGCGTCGAGTGGGAGAAGACAGATAAGGCGCGCAAGCTTCTCCGGAAGATGAAGAGGGTTCGACGCTGGCTGTGCGGTTGTACGCGCGCGCATAATATTAAATTGTTTGCTACTCTATATACAGCCTATACATAAATGGAAAGAGTCTCTTTTGAAATTTCCTGATATTGCGTAACGGTTTTTGTACCACTCGAGAATTTATCACTGTAATATTTCCAATGATTTATCGAAAAATCAAACCTTTTCCACGTCGTTTTAATTTCATTCGACACAGCACACAAAAGCAGGTGTTACCATCGGGGGGGAGAGCCAGGCATTAACGAGCATCAATTAGCGAGCGTTTAATCAAACGCTGAAAAATAAATGCAGACGCCAGAGCCTATAGGCACAACAAACGCTCTCTCTCTCTCTCTCTCTCTCACACACACACGAGCTTTTGCGGTTGCGGTCCGGTTAAACGTTGGAAAATAAAAAAAACGAGAACGAGGGGCGCCAAAGGTATGCCGCCGCGCAATCAAGCATTCGATATATCGGCGAACAAAAACCCCGCGGGCTTTTCATCGCCGAGTCTCGCTAATTAATTAAATCGCGCTAGCTATATATATATACCTCACTCTTCTCTCTCAAGGCTGAGGTTAGCATCGCGCCGGGCTTTAATTGGCTCGATAATCCTTCGGAATTCGTATATGTTATGAAGCTTTTTCGAGTTCTTAGATTATTGCGAGTTTTAGCTTCGATCAATTTATCTGGCTCGCAGCGTTTATCGGCGAAATAATTTTCGAGTCTATTTCGCTCCGAGCTATAATTCTCGACCTTTTTTTAATACTATGCGCGGTCTGCAGTGTAAATTCATTTACATCAGACTACTCGATTGACGGTTTTCCAATTTTCCCTGCAATCGATATTTCAAAGCCTATGTATAACAACACTTTCGCGTGGAACTACACTTTAATTCCAGACCCTATTTTCAAGCTAAATCCATCAAGGAAAAGTTTTTTTTTTTCAAGCCAAAAAGAAAAAGAAATAGCCGCAAAGTACGAAATTTCTTATAGTAATTCAATCCCGTCGTGGTGTGTCCCCAAGATCTCATTAGCGCGAGCCAATCTTGAGTTTGGGGGGAAAATGAAGGGTAACAAATGAATCGTCCTCCCGCATATATAGTTGCAGGTGCGCCATTCGAGACTTTATAACCCATCGCATGACTGAGTTTCCGAACGATCTAGGATGTCGTTACCTGGAATGGGATGAAATCGACTGTCTCTCTACGCTCGACTATATATATATATAGCCTTGCAGACATTGGATAATGCTTCGGCTAGACGCTGTCTCTTCTTCTTAGCGTCGTCTAGCTATACGCTTTTAAAATGTATGTACGTAAACTTTTTTCGTATATAGATTACGATTTTAAAGAAAAAAGGAGTCAGACATCTCATCATATTCAGACGAATCGAGCCTAATAGCTTGTTGAAACTAATTAGTCCGGCAGGTATAAGGGTATAATACACGCCACACCTTCGCTGAGTCTAATCTTCCTTTCGCGCTTTCATTTAGTATAATATACACAAGGAGCCAACAAGGTGGAGATCCCTAAAAATTATATACAAGTGTCTCGTGTTACAGGTCATTAAAACCTGATGTGTATAATATACTTAGCTTATATATGTATATACGTGATGATAAAATCTTCTTCGACGAGTGCTTTCAGTTATAATTCAACAGGCTCATTAATTTACAGCCCTTTGATTTATAGTAAGGGACATCAGAGTATAAATTATATCCTCGATACAGCCATCTCTCTTTTCTGCAAAGTTTTTTTATATATATATCTTCAAGTATATGTACAAGAGACAAGGAAGAAGGCAAACAAAGAGCTCGAAACATCAGCCCGAAAATCAAACCGCCGAAAAACACACGGAAGGGCCAAAATCCGTTGTTCCCTCGTCGCAGCTACTGTTCAAACACGTCGACCCTCTTGGAAGAAGGAATCGTCATCATCTCAAAGCGTAACCCCGCTCCCAATCTTGGATACGCGCGCAAATCCTCCGACACTTTTTCTGATGCTTTGCATCTTATCTCGGAGTCGCTTGAATTTTTTGTATTCATCCCCATTATAAAAAAAAAATGATTTGCCTAATACACACAACAATCATCAACTAAAAAAAATATACTCGTCTACAGCACAACCTCAGCGCACGTGCTTTCTCTCTCCTCGGCGTCTTCGCTATAGCCCGTATATATATAATACACACTGCATCAGAGAGAGAGAGAGAGTACAAAGCCCCTATACACTCGCACTAGCGATTCAACTAAAGCGTCTCTCGTGCAGCAGTAGCGTCGAGACTATATACATGTATACACGCACAGTAGCAGTAAAAGAGCGCATGCGCGCGCGAGTTCTCTCATCAGGGGGTGCGCGGCTGCAGCCGCCCATAGAGAAGGATAGTGTATATACAGCCGGCTTCTCTCGTTCAGTCCGTCGAGTCCCACCGTCAGTCGAGCGGCATCCGTGGTGCGTCGTGCTGTGCGTTGCGTAATAATACATCTCTGTCTCTCTTGTACTATCTTCTTGAAAACAAAAGCAAACTTGATCAAGTCTATACAAGTGCGTTTATGGCCTGTGCAACGACACAGGACTGGATTCACAGAAGCTTCCCAGACACAACTGACATCAGAGATATGCAGAGCTCGCCCGGTAGCTGATCGAAGCTGCTCTGCTGCACCAGCCAGCTCTCTCTCTCTCTGTATTATTATATCGTTGCCTTACTACTACTCGAGCGCCAAGAAGTAGAAGACTGAACGTAACCCGGATTTTTATACCCCCCGGCGAGCTGTCGCATATTTTTCTAGCCTTTACAACCTTCGCAGAGAGTGTAATATACAGTGTATAATATATACATATATATATATATAAGGCTGCGACTCGTTTTTACTGCACGCGCACTTTTTACAAGCCAGTCTTCTATATACAGCAGCAGCTGCAGAGACTCGACTTCCCGAAGATCCACGTCTCGATATTTTTGTGCTCACGTGTGTATTAGATCACAAGTGTCTTATAAATATTGTATACAAGCAATTGTCTATACATACCTCTCGCTTAATCTCGAAACACTTTGCCAGTGAAAAAGGAAAATTGTCCAAGAAAAAAGTGTGGCTAAAAAATCAGTGCTAGATTAATATAAGCGGTGCCGATCGACAACAAAGGTGGAGGGCGGGAGGACCGGTGAGGTCGTAGGCGGCGGAGTAGCTCGTTTTATAAAGCGTAGCGTCGAAGGCCCAATCGGTCGAGTGGCAGCTCGTGTCTGGGGATCCGGGGCTACGAGTAGTGCTGCAGCAGCTGGTGCTGGTATTGCCGGGAGTAGAAGAAACAATAACAACAGCCGTGGGAGTAAGGGAAGCGGAGAAGTTGCCTCGGCTGAGAAATGCCACGACAACGAAGATACCCCCCGGATCGGGAGGACGAGCAGGACACAGAGGATGATCATGGCTACAACTGGACTCACTAAAATCAGCAAGGTGAGAGAACTGTGCTATTTTCAAGTGTATTCTTTTCATTAGAACTGAATTATTTATTAGCCAGTTTCGATGAAATCTATAGCAGCAGAGAAGTTGGAGCTATATTGAGATAGAAGAAAGTGAGTGAGTTAAAAATAGAAGGGTGAATGGGTCTCTCACGCTCGTGTGACCAGAGACCAACGCTATCGGGGATGTATTGTATACGTTAGGGTGTTTTATATACACGGCTTTGCGCTTGCTGGGGTTCGCGGATTTCCGCTGAGCGAGATTATGACTAATTGTTTTCGAGATCCATTAGAGTCTTATTATACGGCAGCATTACTCAAACGAAGATATTTTATAATGGACATGAATAAAACATAGTATCCGATGTAATAAAGGACCAACGCTAATATTCATAAGTATATAACCGCTGCCTTTTAATTAACTTATATGTATCCAGAAGCGTGCTGGGGTTAATTCGATTCAATAACCCATCAAGCTATTTTACGTATATTTGAAGGTGCTTCGATGAGTAATATATATCTATATTGAACAGCGATCGAATATCACAGCTCAATTATCTCGTACGGACGAACTTGATCCGTGTAGCTCTCAAAATCAATTGTCAAATTAATTAATACTATATATAGAATCTAAGCGTCGTTCCATATTTTAAAAACAAAAATTTCCAACGACGATAAAACTCACGTTATTTTATATGCGCATGCAGTCTCGAGTTTTCTTTTTCTCCCGTCCGTAAGGAACTATGCAGAAAAGTGCGAGGGATCCTAGGCAACGTACACATAATGACTCATTCGAGTTTATATACTCGCAGGCTTTATGCTCCTTGCGCATCATCTGCATTCGCGCCTCGCCTCGGCCGAGTGCATCGGCTAGACAACGACGACGACGACGTGCTTTATTGTCGCAGCTGCGCCCCCACAAGCGAGAGAAAGGGGGATAATAGCGGCGAGAGAGTATGTAGGGACGAGACTGTATGTATGAGCTTGAAATATACGGCGGATGCATAATCCGTCTATCTGGCCGATCGGCCTATGATAAATAGGCCTGGCGTGACTAATTGCGAGGAGTTGATAAGCATCGCTGAGACGCTGAATAATGCTAGTCCTCTATGTATATATGCGAATGCTAAGTAGTTATACTTGCTGATCGCGATTCGACTATTGTCTTTTGATGAACTCTGATGCTTATGGGTGCATTCGAATTTCAATATATAAATTTTTGTTTTTACTTACTCGTTTTCTTGTATTATCGCTCCCGTATAGTTGCCGGTAAAAAAATTCATAAAGGACGCACTTTTTCATTATCCCCTACGCGAAAAGTTCGAACGGAGGGGCCAAACGATCTCTTTGCGTGAAGTGCTCGTTATAATATACTCAATATACTGCGAGAAAGAGAGTCGTTGACCGTGTAATGCCGCATAGAGCGAAATTTAATTATAGCGTGGCTATATATATTATGTGTCCTGAATTACACGCTGGTGTGATATGTATATTAGGATTCGAATGAAAATCTCGGCGAAATTGGCTGGGATTTGGATTTTCGAAAATTTAGGCTCGCGGAGAGCTTAGGGTAATAATGGACGGTATATAGCTCGTATAAAGAAGTGGCGTCGCCAAGGGATCGTTATTGCGGTGCTGCGAGGGTCTTGAGTGAAATTTCCTTCGAATGCGAATGTAAGTGGAAGAACTTCGTATTACATGCGTATTTTGTATAATCCAAGTTTTATTTCAAAACTGCAGCACAGAAACAACGTTCAAACATTAACAAATTTAACATCTAATAAAAACAAATATTCCATCGCCATAGCAGATGAAAAGGAAAACATTTCACCCAGCATCTCGTCGGCTGTCTGGCCAAAGTCAATGAAGCTACTCATCGAGACTGACATCGTGCGATTTCCCGAATTCGACAGCAACAGCCGGCGTCACACACACACACACACATCACGAGAGTCCATCAGGGTGAAGAGACCATCATATATATAATACAGTACTCGTGTACTTCGGAAGTTGCTTCGCAAGCGTCGCACGTTTGACGAGCGCATCAGGAGAATATACAGCGTAGCACGTGTAATCCGGTCGCCAAGCGTGACGTAAGGGCTGCAGCTATAGGAGATATGTATGCGACACGTGTGCAACATGTGATTGACTCTTCGGCCCTTGATGCAACGAATTCGCGACTATATATGCGTGTGCAGCAGCTGCTCAGGCATTGACCCTTTGGAATATACATGTATTATGTTTGCAAGCCCGACGTGAAAGTGTTTCGAGCTTCTTCGGACTCTCGCGGGAATTCAAAATGCGCGCGGCATTGACAGGATGTTGGGGAGTGTGTGACACGAGACATGCTGTGTGTTATGTGCAACTATAGTGCAGTTGTCTGGTGTATTCATACTTTTTTTTTCAGAGAACGAAAGAATTTTTTATAGTTATATGAAACGGAATTGTTGTACTGCAGAGAATAAAAAGCGAGAGGGACAATTTTAATCTTAATAGAATCTCAAAGAAAAGAGAAGGAACAAGCATAGGAACAATTTCGCAACTGATTATGCGCCAGAGCCAACGCGAAGAAAAAGACTGACGTAGCGCTCGTCCAGCAGGTTGTAATAAGAATTCTTAAAATTCCACAAACTCCTCGAGAAATTCCACGAAAGTTTCGCTCCTCCGCAGCTCATCGTTTATGCATTCGCCGAAAACTACAGTCCTGATAAATCTACCCTCAAGCAAGACAGCTTGAAAAAAGAAAATTATTGATCGACCCTCATTTTTTGGAAACTGCTCACTAGGCACGAACGCAAGGAGTTATGTAACTGCAACAGGAAGGATGCAGAGGCAAATGAGATGCTGCCTCGGGCTTTGGTCCAGCTAGCATACCGTAGGCTTCCCTCTAAATTTAGCCTTAGTGCCATTTACGTCAGTTACAGCCATATTGGACTTTATGTACGTGTGTGTGTGTGTGTGTGTGTGAAAAATCGCCGAAAGATATGGCGAGAGCTGAGAATATAACCAGTTCTGCTATTTTCGGCTGGAAAAATAATGTGACGCTCTTAAGCACGAGATGGCGATGTTTGATATTAATTTCAATATCTATAGGTACACGCGGAGAAAAAGTATAAGGCGATGTGCAAGACTGCGAAATCAGCGCAAAACAAAATAGTTTTGGACTGGCCTTGTCCTCACCGCTTGAGCTTTCCGCGCTCTAGTATCTGGCTAGCGACGATAGGTGGCGCATAGGCGCTTTTCTATTTCCCTCATCAGAATCTTCGCGCAGAATGTATATATAGGGATGTGCCATCTATCCTAAAATTGCCTTGTTGGGTCTACTGCTTATGGGCCGCGCATACTATAACTGCTCGAGTCTATACTGTTCATTAGTATTTCTTCTACCATATGTTCTGTTTGTATGCATAACTGATGATTCCAAAAACAGTCCAGCACCAAGTGATATAAGAAATCAAAACAACGCGTATATACGGCACAAGCCAAAAAGCATATGTATATAGCATCTCGTCATGTGCATTGAGATATTAAATCAGGCGCGTAAAAGGGGGAAAACGTCGCGCATATGTATAAATATCTCGGCGGTCACATATCACCCAGCTGATAAGAAGATATCCGCGGTTAACCATGCACTCGGGCTCGAACTTAAGCGTAGGCGGTCAAAAAGGGATTGCGTGACTCGCCCGTAAATTTCCCGCTAAGCTCGCGAATAAGCGCCGCCACCGCCGCCCCGGAGAGTATAGCGCAGTCTGTAGCCTCTTGCACCGGTTAAAGCTGTTCTATGGGGATATATTCAAAGTTTTAGGCTCCTTCTCTCGACAATTCTCGCCCAGTAGTACGATACTTGGAGTGAATCACCGTCTTCTGGTGTATATAGATATACTTATTAACTCGAGGGAAAATTTATTGTTTTTATGTATAAGAGAAGCTTTTTATTTAAAAATTGACTGCATACAATTCACGAACGGATGGCTAACGTCATTATACCACCAGAAGAAAAAAACCGATCTCTTATACGTATACGAAATAAAAACAACGCGTATATAATTCGATTACAAACAAAAGAAAAAATCCTGGCATTTTAGGTAAACACAACCCCGGCGTTCGAGAATCAACATTTCTGGCCTATTGTCGCGTAATTTATTCGGCTCACGTGCGTTCCCCGACACACTTCTGACTATATATACTCCTGGCCTGCGCCAGAGAGCAAGAGTCTTCCTGTCATTTCTCGAGACGTGCCGGCGCCACTCGAGAGACGGTATCAATCGTCACAGAGAGAGAGAGAGAGAGAGAGAGAGAGAGAGACCAGCATGGAACGCCAGGAGAGTTACGGCATGCCATGATCGACCAGCAAATAATTAATGAGCGGACTGCGTGAGCGCACTGTATAGGGCTCTCTCCGATCCAACGCCGGAATCTCGAGATTCCCTCGGCGGTATTGGCAGCAGAGAAAGCCCAATCAATAATGCAATGTGTCGGAGATTTTCACCCTCGCACCTCGTCTATATCTCTGCCTGATGTGTATACCCTTGACTTTTGCTCTTGTGTGTCTTATCACTCTCACTTTTTAGCTTTGCTCCTTTTGGATGACTATATGGCTTCCCGAAATGTTTTTTTATACTTTATTATGATGATTCACTAACCTTATAGTGAATTTGTCATTTAACAATGTAAATGACTTGATGGTTCCTTATGACACTTGGAGTCAAATTTCTAATGACTGAACGTATCAGCTTCAAAATCCAGGTTTCAAGAACTGCATACTGGGAAAACTGTCCCAAAAAAGAAGCTACTACTAAAACGAAAAACGAAAACAATGACGACGACAAGAGAGTCAAGCTTAGCACACAAATATCGACTACAGAAACGAGGGTCCGAGCAAAAAGAAACTACACTAATACACGAGAGAGCGACTGGTATAAACGCTCCTCGCGGATGCCGCGTGCGAACGACAAACTTAATAGCTCGGTCACGTGCGTCACTCGTCGAATCCCCGCGCGTTTTCGCTCGACAAACTACAAAATCACCATAAATCACTCGTTCTCCACTCGATTTTTTTAGTCTCCTGTAGCAGCTTCGAAAAATCTCTCTCTCCTTCTGTACTTCTTTTTCTCTCCGTCGTCGTCGTCGTCGTCGTCCTCCAGGCAGCTGATGGATTTAGAGCGCAAAGAGCCTTTACGGATCATAATTCCTCGAAAATGTCCTTTGTTACCACAGCGTGACGACTGTGGTGCGAGCGACAGACCGTCGTCGGATTCGCTCGGCTGGCTGTGGCAGTTTAATCGCGATCAACGGATGATTTAATGGCTTTTAGCTCGATGTTATTATTATATATTATATGCTGATGGAATAGTGCTAGTGCTGTAGTGTTTCATCTTTTGCTTCAAAAAGCTCGAGCAATTTTGGAAGAACGAAAAATCCATAACGACGCGAAATCTCTCGATAATTGGATTCGACACGATGAGGATCACTGACCCGCTGCTCTCACCCTCATATACACTCGACATATTTTTTCCCTTTCTCTTCACACACACATACACTATTCCAGTCCTTTTCTTCATCCTACTCCTTTTATACATCTGTCTTTGTCCTCGAGCTATCACCTCTCGGAGGAATTCTTCTCTCCTACTCACTTTATCGGATAGTCGCGAACGGCTGCTTTTCAGGGTAAAAGAATCCCAGACAACGGTACATCCGAGTAAAAAGCTCCACTTGAAAGTGCAGCAAGCTCCTCGAAGGAGATTCTGCTGACAGCCAAGTGCATACACGCAGGCAAATTCTTCGAGAGATACAGACGAAGACAAAACGCGTAAACAACGAAAGAACCAACATCATATTATGCGCAAGAGAGAGAGAGAGAGAGGAAGAGTAGAGCTTTTACGAGAGAGAGAGGAAAAGCCAGAGAGGATTTAAGGCTCCCATAAATCCGGCCGTCCCTTAAACCTCTCTGGTCAGCTCTCGCCGCCGGCTTTTACCAGATTGTGCTCTCATTCCGCGCGATCGGGCTATACTCCTTATTTTTATTCGACGGCTTTCCCTTCCTCCTGGATCTGCATCGACTTTTGGGAAATGAGTATATAGGCATCCATCTAATTAACTTAAAGCGTCCTCGCGTTCATCCAAGAGAGAGAAAATTTTAAGGGCTCTTATCTTTACGACTGATAATATAATGGCGATCTCGCTTTGTTGTTTTTCTCTCTGCCTATATGGACCCTCGAGGCTTTAACCTACTTTTTCCAGAGCGAGCACTCGGAAATTGGCTGTGTATTTGGTTTTCATATATAAGAGGAGGGTGCTTTTATCTCTGCGCTGAGGAGAGAAAGAGAGAGAGACGTGGAAAATAAAGAGGATGCTTGGCTCCTCTGGCCAAATAAAAGGGGAATACGCTTAGCGGAAATTATTTCGGCGCCTGCTATCTCTCTCTCTCTCTCTCTCTCTCTCTTTCTCTCCCTGTGTGTATACTTTATATCTCCGCAGTTTGGAAGATCTAGCTGTGATGCCTTGGCGCGATGTTGGATTGATGTTTTATTCAGGTGCGAATGGCTGTGTATATAATAGTAATGATATAGACGTTCGTCAGAAGATTGACAAATTTGTTGTTTATGCGCGGACGCTCTCGATTTATATATTTCTTCTTGACGTTTTAGTCCTTCGTGATGACAATTCGAATAAATAGTCGTTCGAGTCATCCTAGCTATAATCACTTTGAACTTAGTAAATGCATTCGCAATTTCATTCGATGCAAATCTCTCGATTACACTCACAATAAAGCGCTAAATCACTATCGTACAGACCGATTTTTCCGATCGATTTAACAGCACTCGCTACACGTTCTTCGAGTATTTAAGGACCGCACGATGCGGTCAGCAGGCGCACTAGTAGCAATTTATGGCTAATCTCGCATTGCGTGAAATACAGCACTCAACGGTTTTAACCCAACGCAATTATCGAGGCTTGCGTCGTGTCTTCTATTCGATTGCCGCGTCCATTTAAACGAGCGAAGCTTGCTGAAATTCCATTTTAAATTTTTATCACGCTAAAAATGCTCTTCCAAAGCATAAATACGAACGCTGCACTATACAATATATACATCAGGCCGAGCGTCAATATGAGCTACTTCGATATAATGCAGCGCGCAAATTTCAATTCAATAAAGCCGCGATCGTAAGCGCCTGTATGTGTATAAAGGAAAAGGACGTCAGCTATATATAGAGTGCAAAATGGGTGCACGAGCAGCATCAGGGGTGAGGGTGACGAAACTATCAAAGACGAAAACGGTGTATGGACATATGCGCTCCAGAGAGAGAATATATCGATTCTTTGCTCGCTGCAGCAGCAGCAGCCTCTCGAAACTGTTTTCGCTCCGTATTACAGTCGAGAGCCGCAGGCGATCCTGTCTACGATATAAAATTGCAGATTTTATTATTTTGTTTAGTCTGCTGCGCTGGCGCAGTTTATGTATAAAAATAAAACTTTGCCATACATGCAGCATGAAGAAGAGGGATTTTTTTGTAAAAATAAAAACGAGGTTTACAAAATAACGAAAATTATAATAAAAACGCTCTGTTTCGTTTTGTTCCAGAGAGAAGCTACACAGCGCGATGTTCTGGAACGGGAGAGACGGCAGCGAATGGAGGCCGAAGCCCGAGTACGAGAGGCCACGGCCGAGGCCGAACGCGCTTGCTCCAGGGTTCATCAACTCCAAAGAGAACTCGCCAGGTACAACGTTTATATTATTCAATCGATTCTACGAGATTATACTGTATATATAGTTTTACAGTCGGAATTGAGAAAGATTGCAAATGCGATTATAAGAGCTGTGATATTGCGCGATTCATTCATCAATATTTATCGTTTCGAAATGAAGGGATTTCCTGAAACTATAATATTATACAGTTTGTACGGATCCAGGCCAACAGCAGCAATTTAATTAAAAAAAGCTCGGAATAATGCTTTTTGGCCAGCGAAGCACGCAGATAACTCGAGCGAGTGTATATACTTATATAGGACGAACTTTACGGGCGTGTATATACCTATAACGATAAAAGCGCCCGCGGTATATGAGCGTATAAATAATGAGACGCGCGAGTGTTTGCCGCGCGCAATAACCGGCAGCCGGATACCTTTCTAAATCATCGATATTGGCTGACCGCCAATAACCCTCTCGTTGTTGTCTATAATCGAAGAGCTGACCCTACGTCCGGATATTGTATGGTCTTGCTACGATCAAACTCTCGGAAACGCACAATGACACGTTTTCCACACGGCAGCTGAGTATAGGGAAATCGTTGCTTTGAACATTTTACGAGACTACTCGCGCCTACGAGTTTTCTAGAGGGAAAAAAATTACGCGATATTGCACCTGCAAGCGTAGGTGTATACAGAATTTTTAGCCTATACTTATATATGTATTGTAAGATACTTTCGAAGCTAACTCTATGTGGTTTTCATATATATATACTTTTGATAAATAGCTTTTTAATGCTATGGCTTTATTCGAACCGGTTGATAAAATATAAAAAAGATAAAGAGGAAAACAATATAGCTGTCCCTACCAATTTGTTACTGTCACGCCACAGGAAAGTATAGGTGGTGCGATTCAAATTGAGACTGATTTTTATTATCGATGATTTATGAGCTTTTCGAGTATGAATCACGAGAATAATATAGTTTTTTCAGTCTCATTATACTTTGACTGTTGTTTATGCAATACACATGTATACAACGCCATTGAAATAATTCAAAATGAAATGGCGTGCCTCGAGACTTTTAACGCCGAGTGTTTTGTAGTAGTCGCGACAAAAGCACTTCCGTGTCATACATCACTTTTTTAATTAACTCTACAAGGAATTGAGTCAACTTGTGCTCGTTTGAGTGAAATATTCGTCTACGTCGACGACATTAAAAAAAAAAATTAACTCTCCTCTTAATAAACCATCGGCACATTAATCAAGCTACGCGTATAACGTCGTTTCACCAAAAGCCTGCGGTACATGTTTAACATTCTCGTCACGATAACAAACTGAAAGCTTGATATTTAAAGGGCAAAACCCTTGCAAAAAGCCATCGCAAACCAGCTTAAAAGCATCTGAAAGGCCTAATTCTTTGGGTCAAGCCTGGCTCTCTACTCTCGCTTTCAAATCCTCCCTTCCGGTGAGCAGACTACGAGAGCACTCGGCCGCAATTTTGCCCCTTTTCAAAAGATCCTCTGTATTATGTGCACTGCTGTGCTCTCCGAAGAAAGAGAGAAAAAAATCAAATAAGAGAAACGAATTTCCCAAACGTATATATATATATACCGCAAGATAGATGGCTAAAGAGTGAATAGCGTGCGCGACGACGAGGTAGACAAGCCTCGCGGCTGCAAAAGATGTGTAGACGGTGAACTTGAAGTTTTGAAACGTGCGCTTTCGAACTTTTTACTCTCGGCTTATTCTACTATATACAATACTTGTCGTATCGATCTGGCTAGTCGCGCACATGCAGGAACAATGCGTTCCTTCTTTTTTAGGCTCACCCTTGTCCTCGCGGCTTGGGAAAAATCGATGCTGCGTTGCTCTTACTCAGCATATTTTTAATTTCGGCAACTCGCTTGCCAAGTATAAAATTTTGAATTTCGTCGGGTTATTTTCAAGCTCGAGATTGAATTTAAAAAAAAACTAGACCTGAATGGAGCGAGTTCCCCGCGAAAAATAAACGCGTTTAAATAAACTTTTCACCAACGATATGCATTTCTATAAAAGCACTCGCGCAAGTGGGTCATACTCTGAATACTCGTTTCTC
Organism: Cecidostiba fungosa; assembly: GCA_900474305.1. NCBI lineage: Eukaryota > Metazoa > Arthropoda > Insecta > Hymenoptera > Pteromalidae > Cecidostiba > Cecidostiba fungosa. The sequence goes on along the minus strand of UCOJ01000466.1, from coordinate 1,100 downwards.
ATCCCTTTGTCGAGTCTCTCTCTCTCTCTCTCTCTTCCTTTCCAGCTCTATTCTATTTTCCATCCTCTTCTCACACTAGGCAACCCCACAGGCGTTATCATCATGGCCCGCATATATAGACACGTCGAACGGCCGTATCGCTGATAGGAGAAAAGCCAGTGCTTCTCGTTCCCTTTTTTTTGTCTCTCTCACCCATAGCATGCTGGTACGTTCGATGCAGTCTCCGAAGTTTTCTAATTTACCAAGCTTTGTTTCTCGGCAGCGGAAAAGCAAGCCGCGCCGAATGCGAACGGCCTGCGGAAGAAAAGTAGTCTCCACCGCTTATTCGCGCTCTCTTCCTTTTCTCTCGCTCTTATTCCTTTCTCGATGCATCTTACTTTTACGTTTTCTTTTCTTTTCTGCGTCTGCAGGCTTCTTCTTCTTCTCTTAGAGGCGATGTTATGAAAATGCCAGGGGCTTGCGAGCTGCATAGCGGAGCAGTTTTCAAAATTAAATCAACGGCCCGTTTAACTGATGAAATTGCGAACTTGGTGTACGCGGGAACTTTCAGATTCGCACGCGAGAAAATTCGTGAAACTCGTTCCTTTGTCGGATGCAAATGTGTTCGTTGTAAAAGAACGTGCAAATTTTTAATTGAACATGAAAAGTTTGATTGAAATGTTAATGCGCGTGCTTCTTCTTCGTTTGAATTTTCTATCTTATCTTTTGAGGGGATTGCGCCCCCTTGAATTTTTAAATTTTAAGGTTATAAAATTGTACGAATAGTTTTTCTTTTAAAACATTGAATTGTAATAATTGCGTCTTCTAGTATAATTGTCGTTTATTGTTTAGTTCTAAATTTAATTTATAGATGAACTCGAAATGTACAGTAAAAATAAAAGTGGAAAATGTTGATAGAAAGTGAAAGTAGCGCATTCTCTAACATCTTAAAAGATTTACATGATAGAGTTAGCGTATACGTAACTAATACTTATCAAGTAAATTATGTTTGGATTAAATTATCGGCCCAACTTTCGTCGGGCGCACAAAAAATAAGTCATAGACTCATCAAGTGTTCCCCTCCACGGAAATCTTTAGTAAAAGGCGAAAGATTTATTCGT
>UCOJ01000465.1:0-99935 GCA_900474305.1 Cecidostiba fungosa | reverse complement strand
TATATATATATATATAGGAGAACTGCTGTGTGCGTGTGTCTTCCGCAGGTGGATCGGATTCTCGAGGGAAGCTTTATTAGCCCGATGAATTTCCGCTGTTTTCTTATACCGCGAGGATCGAAGTTATCGTTGCTGTAAAAGCTCGGAAAGCTTTCGAGGAACAATCATTTCTGATGCTTTATCGGCTGGCGTCGCTTTACACCAGGAAAATTCCGAGAAGCTGCATGTGTACACTCAGTTTATCGGCTACACGAGGTGTAAGCTATTTTCTTACACGCGGTGTGTGTTTTATTCTGTTATTGTATATTGGAAGCTTGCGCGTGCTTATCGAGAGCCAGCGCGAGATGCATTTTTTTTGTTTAACGATGTTGGTTTTGACGGCGTGGCTTGGAAAGATTATTATTATTTTTTGCAAGAGAGTAGATTCAGTGATTAATGTGTGGATATTTTGTTTTTCTCGTGTCTACTTTAAACATTAACTTTCTGGTACGGACTGTAATGGACAATTAATTAAAGCTCTCGCTGCGGGGTAATTCTCTTTGCTAAGCTTTTACACCGCGAACATTAAAAGCGCTAAGTTTTATATAAAAAGTGTACTTTAGAGACTTACATTTTAACGCGCTGGAATTACTTTGTAAGCACTTTTAAAGTGTTTGTAACTGGAAACCGCTTTGCTCTTTTTATCGATCATTTATATTATTTAACAGGAATTAAACGGCTCCAAAGTGGAATGAAAAATGTAGCGAAAATATCGAACTCGATATATTATATATACACATAACTAAATCTCTTACATGCGCAGCCGATCCTTCATTTAGCGCCTCTTTCGTTTAAGTTTACGACTTGGATTGCCATCACTTGATCTTCATCTGGCTGAGCTATATATTCCGAGATCACCAAAAGTTCGCGTCCGAGTAGCCGAGGACTACGTATAGTCAGGCGCGCTGACGAGAGTATAAAAGTTTACGACTCGCTCTGTGTACCTTATGACGTATCGGCAAATAAATTAATATTACGACTCGTGGCTACGATGTTTACTCTCGGGGGTTACTCGGATAATCGAGCGTTTATGGAACGAAATTGTGAGACGTGCAGTGTATAACGAATTCCGACATTTATTTGTTTTGCGAATGATGGTTTAGAAATAAACATTCCCCGGAAACTCGAGCGAGGAATTTGATGGTCTTCTCGGATATATTCACAAACTTTTATTGGAATTCGTATAAAATCAACCGTTATATTAAACTTTAAAATACCATCAGGAACGTCCGGCAAAAAAATGTCATCCTCGTTTTCCGAAACTTCCTCCGAAATCGGAAGCGAATTTCACAACCATTATCTCAAACAAAACAGAACTTCGCCGTTCCAACTTCAATAACTTCTATCCGGTCTATCTAATCCCAGCCAAACTGTACTTACGATCTCATTCGGACGGGAGAATTGAAAATTTCGTGGAACCTAAGCCCAAAAAAAAGCTCGAAAATTCGAAATCGAACTTTCCGCTCCGAGAAACCGTCCAAGTTTCCCACTCTTTAATCGACTGCGTCGAAGAATTCCGGCACTTCGTGAGCAAAAGTTCAAGGCCGGAAGAGACGATGCATCAACGTTTATAGTATAGCAAAATGAATCCGCAAAGTTGCTCGCGTGTAATGCATCATCGGCGCTTGGAATATTCCGGGAAACTAGTTGCCGTCGAACTGAGCAGCGATTTGTTTTTTTTTTACGTTAAACGAGTTTTCGTTGGATTTGCTTTTAATTAACGTGTTGTAAAACTGCAGTTTCGTTTGAATGAAGTTGATTGATACGTTTGTGTTGTATACGTAAACGTGAAAAATGTTTTTCTTTCATTCTAATACAGAATTTTTGCATAAAGAGAAAAAACAAAACTCCTTCAAAGAAAGGCGTATTGAACGAATATCAATCTATAACAAAATCTCACCAACGCGTTTTGCGAATTAGTAATCGAAAAAAGAAACAAAATCGTGAGTTAATATGGTATTAGGCATGTCCGGCTACATCTGGACATTTCCACTAGATCGATACGAAACAATTCCCTCCCAGAACATAATTCAATCATCGCGGCTCAGTCTCTCGCGAATCCAATTCATTTCTCACTCAGTTCGTAGATCGGCTGCACAAGTTGCTCGCAAGTTTCATCGCAAGTTCGGAAATCCATAAGCTCTTGCAATCCCATATGACGAAAAGTAGAAACTGGCGCAAGCTTCGACTCTTCGAGCGTGAAGATCGTGCCATAAATGCGAAAAGTCACGCGCGCATCCAGTCGACGGCTATGATAAATGTCGCACGTGTGTACCGGCCGACACATGCGCCGAATATTTCTAAGCGCGATGCTGAAGAGAGTATACTCAGTTATATATACATACGTATATAAATACGCGAGAGAAGGGCAGGAAAAGGGGGTGGAGGTTAAATTACGAAGGGATTCGGCATAATATTATCTAGCTAATTCATCATTTCGGGGATGACGGATTGACTGATATAGATCGGACGATATTACGATGCGTGGAAAAGAGGATATTGACGCTCGGTGACTGGCGAATTTTCACTATTTGAAGATATGGCAGTTTATATAGTGCTGGACGCTGAAAATTGTTATTTTACGTCGGGGTTTGCTCGGTTATTGCTCTAAAGCTTGCATTTTGATGGTAATTATAAAGTATGGCCAGTATTGAAGGCATTTAAAATATTGTGATGAAATAAACAAGATTAAAATAATGTATAATAGTAACATACATCAAAGCAGCCGCAGTACAAACGAGAGCAAATATTATTAGAAATAATTCCAACAATCATACAAAAAATGCTAAATTCGCCGCCCTAAAATCGCCGGCCAAAAGAAAACCCGGCCAGATTTCTCTTTGCCGAGAGCCGCAGCGCAAAGAGCGAAGGGGGCCAATTAAGGCGAAAAAGAACCGCACTCTTTCCCCTACCCTCCTTGCCCCTCTCTCTCCCCCTCTCTGTCTAAATTGGGCTACGTGATTCCGTGCGTCGCCATATATGAAAGCTCTTGGAGAAATTACGTGGGAATTTCCGAGCTTTTCTCAAAGCTCCAGCCGCAAGCTCTGAAGCATGGCGAAGTGGAACATTTCCTACCCCCTCTGAGCGCATAGCTGTGCCACAAAGACACCCTCGGCTCTTTTCTCTCGGCCCAGCCGACCCCCTGGTTCCAAAACAATGATACACGCTGTGTTGCGGGGTGTCGAAGCCGCGTGAGGTTTAGCCCGATAGAGATTGAGAAATCTCTCGACGGGAAACGTCTTAATTTTAGGGCTTTATTTTTGGATGTCAGTCTGGGGTTTGTTCGGTGATCCGATTGGTTTTGAGTGGATTTATACACGAGCATTGAATAACGAACGATCTTGTGGATGTAAATATACAACAATTAATTCAATAAAATATAGATAATATAGTGAAACAATGTATTTCTAACTGGAGACTGGCTTTCAATAGTTCAAAGTATATAACACAAAGAAAGACGGCTTATCTATTGACACAAAAGCTTAGCTTTGCGTGAACGTGAATCGTTGCGAGGAAGGGATAAGCGCTGGTCACGCATAAATTCTCGAGTGCGTGTGCCGCGCTAACAATAAGGCTTCCGCTTGCCATACCCTCTGCGTTTCTTTCGGAGGGAGCAGCACACCCAATTTATGTAACTCATGCCAATTATATTCCCTATTCAGGATTTCAAGTTCTCGGAAACGCCGGTTGTGTTGCGCAGACGCGAGCTTGTTACCTGCTGAATGTTTCATCGGTGAGCATTGTTGTTTTATCTAATCAAATCTAACAAAAGATCCAGAGTTAAATAAATGTATGAAATACATTCTCTAGTAAGCTGTTGGTATAATAGTGATGAGCTTTCAAAAAGAACGATTTGATATACAAATTGCTCTACTGTTCGAATAATTTCCATTATGTAAAAGCTGTATAAAAAATTATAAAATCCCTTGAAAAATTATCAATTAAATAACACTCGTAAAATCTCCAACCAGCCCCATGCGTTCCTCAAAAAAAGCTCCAGCAGCAGCAGTAGCAGCTTATCCGAAACCGTCTCGGCTTGGGCAAAGCTCAACAGCCAGACTGATCGCAAGCTCCCCAGTATAGTCAGCAGCATAGTGGGGGTTGCTCGAATCTGCGCGCTCGCGGCGCCCGGCGTCGAAAACACACGGGGGGGTTGTATAATCGCCCTCTCTCTCTCTCTCTCTCTTTTCCACCCACCGGAGCGGCGTGTGTATATATGCGCAGGCGGCATCGGAGCTCAGTCTCGCATCGTCCGAGCTCGAGGTCGGACGCTCTTCGTAGTCGACTCGTGACGAGCGCGTATTATACTTGCGCGCATGCAACATGTAGACGGGCCATTGGCGAAGCCATGCCTCCTCGGTACGACCGCTGCTACTGAGTGTAGAGCTTTGCTACGGCTCTCTGATATCTCGGCTCGTGCTAACAGTGCTTTTCTTTTCGTTGAGCCGAGTTTTTTTTGTTTGCTTTTTACGTTCGTTTGAGTGTTACTGCTGCCGGTAGATGATGATGAGGACGAGGATGCTCAGGACGGCCGGCTGGCTTGTGCTTGCGCTGAGCATTGTAAACACTGGCTTCTGTCATGGAAAACAAGGTGTGTTGAATAGTGTTGAGATTGGAAGGTGGACAGAGTATTGCTTTTATTATTTTCGCGTCGGAGGTAAGGGCCGTGATGTCTGATATTCACTATACTATTTTACCGAGAGACATCACCTTCATATATTTAAACAGTATAAAAGGGAACGAAAGCAGAGATATTTTTAAATCGCAATAATTATATAGAAAACTGTCTAGCCCAAAGTTCAATGCTCCGGCGCGACAGCCTGGATGAACTTATATCTAAATTTATTTTAGTTCTGCAACGTCAACGGTATATAGTGTTTCACGATGCAGATATTGAAAAAAATTTCATCCCTGCACAATGTAAATATACACAGCACTTCGTGTCTAGGAGCAATTTGTTTTCACGTGTGAAACACGAGTTGGCAGTTTTTGCTCGTTGTTATATTCGTTTTGTTGCAAATACTTGATCCGTATAGTATGAAAAAACAACAACATAATACACAGCCTGTAGGAATTTCTCGCGTGATCTAAAATAAACAACGTCGCCTGCAAGCACACGCGCATATATCTATATAATACGCTCTGCTGCGTGACTGGCAGATTTCAGCTCTTTTTTTTCTTCTTCGCGTTATCTGCTTTTAATAACTCGGCGGTTAATCATGCGCCTCGTGGAATATAATCAAAATTCTCTTTATCCTCGAGCAAATTGAAAAAGCTTGCCAAGCAAAGTAAGTCGCTCTCGTATACATGTATAGTCTTTTGTACGTTACACTGTGTGTGCCAAAGCAAAGTTTAATTTAAAAGTGACCTTAATTTTTTTTAAGTCTCCGTCGTTCTCGTCATGAAGATTTATAATTAGTTTGCAGCGTGCATTGTATAGTCGACATGGGTTTTTGTGTATAATGAGGTGTGTAAAGCCCAGTTGCAGCAGAAAAAAATTGCATTACGCTTTTGAATTTTTAATAGGGCCGCAAGCTTGAGTCATATTTTTTTTTTAAAAACGCTGTTTCGTCGTTGTCATAGTATTCATTTGCTTATTTTCTCGACGTTTCCGTGTTTTCTTTTATACCGGAGCTAGCTTAGCTCATTTGCGCGGCATGAGGAGAAGCCTTAAAGATATAGGTATAACTTTCTCGGTCGTTGACTCGGGGGATTAAAGTAAGATTTCGCTGTGAATAAATTTACTGTGTTTCAACATTTAAAAAGGAATATTCTTGTCGATCTTGCTGCTCTTGTTATCTATTAATTAATTTATTCTCTTCAAACGCATCTCCATTGCAAGCCAAATAAGAAACATTTTGAATTATCCATAATTAACACAGTGCATCAACCACGAGTACCGCAATGAAATGTCCACTTATTCAGAATTATTAACAACTCGACTTCGAAAGCAACGCAAATCAACCAAACACCAAATCCCCAGAGAAAAAAAGCCTCAATTCTCATCCATCCCCAATGCCCGAAGCGTCGTCCGATGCTCTACATATATAGCGCGTCTTCTCTTAAGGAAACCCTGAGTGTGCATCAGAGTTTCTCTCTCTTTTACCCTATACACTCTCTAACTCTTGCGCGCGCTCAATCGTTCCGGATTACCATTGTCGCGGAAGCCAAGACGAGCGCGATGATCGATATATCGGATATATGCTCTACCGTCTAGCAATGCGGTCGAGCTTTGCGTGCTTGCAAGCGGATGGTAGTTCACATGCCGGACGACTCGTGATGTAGGCGTGGGTGGAAGTGAAGCGATTCAATGATGTGTGGATGGGGTGTGTATGATCAAGTGGAGAAGTGACCTTGAGATCGAGGGGTGAGATATAATCTAGAGCTGTGGGAGAGATTCAATTGACGAGAGCAGGTGATTTGTTGTTGGAGACTAATAATAATTGAAACTCGTGTACTTATTATTTAGAATAATGATATATACGCGAACTTGTTAGGAATAATATGAATGAAAGTAACGATGATGATCAGCTACTGTAACACACGAACAGGAGTCACACACATTTGTAATTACTCTGCTCTATATCGACGCTTCTGTATTGGCAAAATCGTGTCGAATATACTTCACTATCTACACAACCCAAAAAGTAAACACACTCCACACTGTACTCCATATCATTGCAACTTCGGACAACCATAACCGCGACCAGCTATATAATTCCAACTCACCTCTCGGCGCTATGATAAATTAATCAACCGCGCGAGGGATATTTGCGAGCGTTAAATGAACCGTCGTTATACTCACTCGCGTATACATTTGTCGAAAACTAATGCCACTATAATAGGCATATACACCAGTAGTCCAAGTTATTCGACGCATTTCCCTCTCTCATCGTCGCGCGCTCAATAATAACATTGAATCACTGAAGCGTTCGGCCGAGTGCCTCCTCTTTATTCATTTTCGGTGCGCGCGCGCGCCGAGAGTATATATAATTCGATTTCGCGCTCGACCTCCTCTTGCGATCATCCAATTTGCCCTGGCCATAATGACGGTCGCCGGAGATTCTTCCATCTTTTTCGTTTTCTTCTCGAAGAGCGGACGTGCATCTTTGATCAGTTGATTACGCGACGTTGGATGCGATCCAGCTTCGGGATGTACGAGGTTATATGTATATATATATAGAGAGAGAGAGAGAGAGAGAGAGATGAGAGAATCTGCTGTCGCGCGCGGCTGCAGTGGCTCTCGAGAGAGGCAAAGGTCGCTCTACTTCAGAGGAATCGATAAATCCTCTTCGTTTTATGAAGGATCTTTGAGAGGAGTGACTTTTCTTTTTTTTTGTTCATTTTTGTTTTTCTTCGTATCTTTTGGACGCGCGGAACTTTGAATTAAAGTGCGGTGTAGTCTGTATAGGGGTATCGCAAGAATGTAAATTACGCACGGTAAATGATATTGAAAATGTGATGTCAGCGAAATGTGGGGATTCTTCCAAATTAAAAATAATTAATAATAAGTGTACGTTCCTTGCAAGCTTATAACTATGCAACGATAACTATATACGTAAGAAATCAGGATCGTATATAAATTTTTCATAAAATAATATCCACGTCACAGTGTAATCACCCAGTCTGACAAGAAAGCTCTCAAAAAAGCGTAATAATATATACATCCACACTTATCATATACGAGAGCATCAGCTGCAGCCGTAAATACACAGCCCCCGGAAGTCCCGAAATAAAGCATTCACCGGTCGACTCGCAAGCTCGTGTCGACTAATTGTTAAACTCGCGCGTTCACTAATAGTCAGCTGCTGTTGCTCAACACGCGGAGTTAATGCATGAGAGAGAAGCTCGGTGTGCGTGTATATATATTCGCTTCGCGACAACCCGATCGAATTTGCGGTTTTATGCCGTGGAGCAATAAATGTCGCGCTTGAGCGACACACTACTACTACTTTATTTTAGTCTCGTGATGCTACGTTTATACTTTTTGATATTTCGTCGATTTTTCGGATCTGATGGGGGTCGATGTACGATGCTTTCAGTTTGCGAGAAAGACTGTTTGATTTCGTTTCTATATAATTTTTGGATTTTATAAATTATTTGGACAAAATTCATAACCTTTTATTACGTCGGATAATTAAAAATTTGACCATTAGTGCGTTGCGTAATCCGGCATAATGAAACCTTCACAATGTCTCATCGAATGGAAAAGAAGTACGCGAAGAAAATTGAATTATTCATTATTGAATTTGACTCGGAGATAAGTATATTCTCGCCAGCAATTAATGCAATAACAAAGAAGAAACAGAAGCAGCAAGATTTTTAATTAATGAATTAATTACTAGCGATGCTTGCAGCATCTCGTCGTGGAAAAAGATAATACAAAAAAGATAAAAAAAAGAAGTGCTCAATGAGCGAAACTCTCTCTCTCTTTCACGCAGCTAACGGATAATAACGCAATTTTTCCAGCCGGTCTAAACTGTAATATCTCGTTGCTTAGTTCATGAAATTATCCCTCGAGTCTCGCTAGCAAACAGTTTCCCAGTGGTTGTATAATTAAATGCAGCTTTAAAGCCGAAGTTTCCATTGCATCTTGCCAGCAACACAGCAGCAGCAGCAGCAGTTGCTGCGTTGATTACTTGTCCTTACTTAGATTAACTCGCTACCTCGACGTCTTCTCTCCCGACTCAACAAGATGCGAGAAAAATGTGCGACAACTCAATTAGAACAAGCGTCTTTGTCGTTGATTGTTATGAAGTGCAGCTTTCTCTCGTGTAACACCTGGAATAGCATATTATTATTCGTTGTATAGAGTGCGTGATGAGTTATTGTTGAATAATAATGTAAATATTATTATATGGTGTTGCTAATTGCAGTGATGTCATGCGGATGCATATATGCGTAATTGAATTCGATGGATATGATGTGATAATTGATTCAGACAGATCGCAGAGAGTTGCATATTGTTATTTTTTTATCGATTTACCTGTTGATTATTGTAATTTGATCAATAATAATATATAATAGTCCCTATACTTATGTACGTATAATTAGGACGATCATTACAGAATTGTCATTACGTTGGAGCAATAATCGTAGAAATTTTACAGTATGTAGCGAATATTATAAAGAAATCCTAGCGAGTAATTATTATGCGCAAGAGATGTGCAGCCTATCTAAATTAAACATCGTCGGTGCGACGAGTCAACGAAAAGCCCGCATTGATATTCATTATCAAAGGGACCTTCTTTACATGCAAATTAACGACGCCAAGCTTAACAATCACACTTAAGCGCAAGCTTCCGCGTAAAATCCGACCAACGCGAGCGCAGATAAAAAAAAGAACGACGTCGTACCAAAACTGCAGCTATATACAGGTATACGCGAGAGAAAAAAAAATCAACAAGCCGAGCATTAAAACCGAGATGGGCTTCGCCTTATCGTGATTAAATCCTGGCCGCCGTTGGTTATCGTAATATCTGGGCTAGCTGCGGGGACGAAGAAATGAAGTTTTTCGAGTAATTGGATATAACGTAAGGAAGAAACTCGCGGAGAAAAAAAGAGGAATGTTTTACGAGCCAGTCATCTCTTGCACTATAATGAATGCATACACGCGATGCGACAGTCTATTAGCGTTGTCTGGTACTTTTTTTATTCCTGTGTTTATTACTTTGCTTTTTTCCATAAGCGCAGACAACATTTCTTAAACATTTTTGTTGCTATTAGATACTAATCGGCCTACGCTTATTGAATTCTCGAAATCACTATATAGACCGATCCCAGCAGGCGCACTCTCTATTCCCATGCACGTCAGTACGAATTCGGACATAAAATTCTTGATGTGTACGTGTCTCTGTAGGAAAGGAAATAACTTTCCTTTTTTACCCTCTTGCTTGTATAATACACCGGCTCTTATATTTCCCAGTACATATTTTTCGTATAAGGATTCGCTGCTGCGTTCGATATGGGATTTTGAATTCAAGGCGTTTGCTATATGCGTGCGAGCTTCGATACGTATACAGGCAGTATAAAGCCTGGAAGAGAGAAGGTGGGAGCTTGACTCGTGCTTCGAAAAACAATGCCAGTCTGTTGGTGCGCTAGTACGATCTTTCCCCTAAGGATAAGGTATACCTGTGTACGGAATTATGGAAATATGTATATATATATATATATTCGAGGAATGTGACTTTTACGTCTAGGCGAATATGCTTCTTTTTATATTCGCGTCTTATTTTACGTATATAGGAAGAATCTTCAATTGTAGAATTACTTTGTCATTGACCCAAAGCTCACTTAGCCATGTGCGTCTGGATCTCTTCAACTAAACACGTATACCTGATGCATGAAAAATCTCTGAATAACCATCACAGTTCTTCTCAAATAAAAACCTTACTGGCAGTTCTACTTTAACAATCTCAAGCCATCAGGTCAGCAGTATAACCCATAAACACCGCAGCATTAAGTCCAGCGATACACCCACACACACGTGCGCGAACAAAGCTGCGGCCAGCATAATATCGGTCAAGCCTCGGCTTAGGTCTTCATTATAACTTATAATGGCCGAGCGCAAGCGCGAAACTTTAAATCCAATTTCCCGCGGCGCGTCGAAGCTGCTGCTGCTGCCGGTGCACAACGATGGCTATCTCGGCGTTATAGTCTCTAGCACCAAGAAGGAGGAGGAGAAGAAGAAGAAGACGAGGAGCTGTGTTGCAGTCGAGCGAAACTTAAGCCGCATTATCTCCGCGTCTGTACGGAGGAATATCCCTTTGGCGTCGGCTGCTACTGCAGCAGCTTGTGTGTACAGATAGATACATCGGGGTGAGGGCTCGAGGAGGTTGCCTGTTGTCCGCGGGCTGCTTGTGTCTCGGGAGTGTTGCGAGAGAGAGCTGAGTTTGGTTTAAACGGCTGGAGATCAATATTTACCCTGTGTCTGGCTATTTGAATTTGCGATGTTCTCGAGGAGGAGTCGATGGATGGAAGGGGATGAGTGTCCCTTTTGGATGACATGGATTTCTTGGATTGGTAGTGCGGTATACCTATACGAATTAGGCGTTCGTAGTAGCGCTAAGTTCGAGTAGCCGTAAAAAAACAGTTTTAGTCTTTCTCGCCACCGGATGAACTCTCCGGCACTCGAGTCTCTGACTATAGCCACGATAGGTGGAGTATAAACATCTTTTCTGTTTTATTTGTTTTCATTGATTTATCCTCGGATTTATCATTTCTAGGTGAAAATACGATCATTAAGTATGTAACTATATAAATTAACCAAACCGATACTGCGAACATCACGGCACCTCTAAAACCTCAAATAACCGTGACTAGCAGAGCAAAATCCTCTTCAACTCCACCCTTACCATTCGCTCAGGTGAACGAATGCGTTACTTACCAAAACTCCCACAGTCAGTGCACACAATTCCTGGCGGTCGGCGAATAATCGAAGGAAGCCTCGAACGTAACTGCATGCATATAGCTACGACAATACCATTAGACTCGCCATTGTTTAACATAACGAATCGAAACCAAAGGCTCTAATTGACTCTCTCTCTCTTTTAATCAACGCCGGCTAATGAATGAACTCGCGCGAGAAGCGACGAATTAAATCGTCATTCTTCTGCAGCTGCAGAGGTAAATCAGCCGCGAGACGATCGTCTGTTTGGCCAAGACAGAAAAGAAAAAGCGCGCACTGAACTTTCCTCGACAACGAGAGCAAGTTTCACGAGTCGTCGAGCTGTACATAAGCGCCGTATACTGTCTCCAACAAACGCTCGGCTAGCTTTACGCCTGTTTCAGGAGTTTAGAGGCCGTTTGTTGCAGCAACGGGTGATGATAATGTGTGATTACGTCGGAAATTAGAAGAACGACGCTCGCTAACGTTTCAGTTAGCAGGAATGAATTGTCGAGTATGTTGTTCAGCAGAATTTTCTCGAAGCTATTATTCAGAGCTTAATCCAGAATCTGGGTCACATAGAATTTTCTCGCAAGCTTCGTGTATTATAATAATAAGGCGTATTTCAAGGAATCGCGAAGCTCGTTATATTCCGCAAGCTTTTGAAAGAACAACAAAACTGTGCACGGCGCGCACGCGCCGAGAGCAAGAGAAACATGTAAATGCGCGCACGTTATCAAGAATAACAGTGTATAACCCTCGTGCAAAAATGCAAATGCCCTTAAATCCTCGCGGAAGCCGTAAGTTAAGAAAAACTAAAACACTCAGCGGAGAGACAGAGACAACACGATCAAAACGAAACTCGATTTAAATCCCCGCTAAAAACCGTTGGCAGCTATACCTACACAGCATCCACTCGGTCCGCCACGACACAAACAGCAGTAGACGACGAGGACCAGGCTGTCGTTTGCATAAACGTTCGCGAGAAGCTTCCGCTCGCAGTTTTCTCTCCAGAGCTTGAGAGCGACCTCGTTGCATTAGGATAATTAAAACGAGAAAGTTTCGGACGCCCGAGATTTTTCGAGCGAGCGCGGCTCGACCGCTTTTTCTCTTCGCTACTACTACTGCTGCTGTAGGAGAGCTTTAGAAGCTCGGGAGAAAAGAGAGAGGGGGTTCATTACCGTTTACGTGCACGGGCTGTGATTATTTTGCATTGACCGCGGAGGGAGAATTTTCGGAGGCCGCTTTTTCCACGCAGGGGCGTGCTTTGAGATTTTAATTTTTCGCCGGACTGGCTTTCTAGGTGGATAATTGAAAAATTAAAGTGGATTACTTTGCTCGAGAATTATTTCGGTTGTATATCTCTGCAGCGCTCGATTCAAGTTGCAGGAGATTCTCTCGTTTTCTTTCTTTTTATTTTGTCACGTTATTATTATCATAAATTACATATTTCGGAATATACATTTTTTTAATACTCATATAATGGCTTTCGTTTTTCCAAATCGGATTTTAGTATACAAAATCGCAGCGAGATGAGCGATTAAATCTATCAGTCTCTGCTGAACTAGCGGCAAATCAGGCCAAGCTCGGGTATAATCCAATGAACGATTAATTAACTCTATTCCATTTAATTTCCGCTTGCGCCCTGATCCACAAAATCTATTACTATTTCGGAAATAAATCAGTCACACCGAATCGTTCGTATATATAGTTTTGACCGATGACTATATCCATTCGAGAAGTACAACTCGCGCGAGTTATATCAATTAATTTCGTCACTCGCGTATGCAAATTTCAATTTAAAAAATCAAAAAATGAAGAATTCAGGTATAAGTATAATCGACAAAATGGTCATGGTGGGCCCTCTTAATTAAACTGCCAGCAAGTTGCGTTTCTCCTCTGAAAAATATTAATGAACTCGAGGGAATAATTCTCCGAGTAATTATTCTCGATGGGATTAGACGAGGCGCGACGACGGGCAAGAATAATTCCTGCGTGAAAAGACTCCTCCCACCATACGCGCGGAAGCCGTGGCGCGCAAATTGCGACGGCGACGCCCGCGCGAGTAATGTATGCGTAATTACAGTTTATGTAATAATGCGATGCGCATACATTACCCATTCGTACGGAAACTGCGTCGTCGCTCTCGATTCAGCTCGTATATGTATGTGCGTGTATGCGTCTCTATCTATATATCTCTCTCTCTCTTGCGACTGGGATAAACCCTTTTTGCATTTGCGATCACGTTAGCTGCCGCCCACGCGTGCACTCGAAATCTCGTTGCCATTATTCAGCGCTACTGCGAGTATACGAATGATTTTCGCGCGCGTGTCGAGAGATGAGAATTTTTTTTTTCTTTTCTGTCGAGAGCTTTCTTTTTCTCGTTAGCGAGAGATGGTAATGCCTTTGACTCTCTGCAGTTTTTTGGGAGACGAAGAGTTGCATGCTTATTCATGCAGGTGTAATCTATTTTTTTTTACTGCGTGTTATCCTGATTTTGTATCATCATGTGAATGCAAAGTTGATGAATAACTGGCCCATATTTTTAAATATCAAAAAATTCGCCTGAGAATATTCTCTCAATAGCCGTGACTAACGACGATAAAACCCGGAAGCTTTCGAGCGAAATCCAGAATTCATTCGATATTCCAAGTTATTGTAATTTATACGCTCGAAACGCTTGGGGATTACAAATTCAAATAAATTGTCTCTCGTTACAGTTCGCGAGACGACGACGACTCCCCAGCTGGAGTGCAAGCTCGAGGGTCTACATCCCCTGCTGATCGTCACTTACAAAAACATCACGATATCGGTGAGTACTTTGCTCGTTACACAAGCCAGACACTCGAGGAGCAACTTTTGTTTCGGCCCATGAGTCTTGGAGAATTTATCAATTCCGAATATTCATGGAGAGTTTATTTATTTCTTTTTTCTACCGGAAATACATATTTATGCTTTCGGCCGATCACCTCTCCGAGTGTATATTTCACTGGGAAATTTTTCGGCGGACAATAATGGAAGAGAGCTTTATGGTGCTTTTAATCTGGAAAGAGCAATAAAGTTCTGCGAGGAATCGTACTTTTCAGTGTTTTGTGCAGGTGCTAGGTGATTTAAAAAAGTACGGCTGGAACGAATTTAATATGCGTTTGAATTCACGCAAAAGTTTTCTTCATCGAAGAACGTAGATTCGTAGGTTTACGCTCGTCTGGTCGCTGAAAAAGATGGATGAAGTAGGATTTAAAGTTGAATACAGAGTTTGCGATAGGGAATTTAAATTTACTAGGATGCCAAGATGGCAAGATTATCAATAATATTTGAAAACGTGTATTATTACTAAACTTTATTTTCCAATATTGCATTCACTATTAGTATTAGCAGGATGGTTATAATTCATATAAAGTAACTGTATTATATAAAATATAAATTATTGAATAAAAAAAAGTTTGTACGTTGAATATATTCCAGACTTCATAATATAGGCGTACAGTAGCTGCGTAAGCTTCTGATGAAGTTTTTCACAACTTCCGTTTGGGAAAAGAGGTCAGATTTTTTCATAATTAAAACTTCTACAATAGGTTGTTTTGTAGATTTTGTTAGCGCGCTCTTTTTTGCTATATAGGCATCGTTCCTTTATGAAACTTTTTAAAGCAGTTCTTCGCAAACAAAATTGGAGCATAAAAAATCTCACAATGAAATCTCATTAAAAAATTTGTTTTTACTATTATTTCATTTTTTCAATAATAAGTTTTTAATTATAACACTTTTTATATAAAGGATTGCAGAGTACTATAAGCATCGTAGCATAATAAATCATCAAAGGGGTCCGTAATATAAGTCAATTAAAAATTCAAATTTCACGACACAATATATAGCAGATATAAAAAAGCAATTTATTTGCTTACAACAAGTAAAAAAATACCAAATTACCATGAACCACGACATAGTTGCCCTCGGTTATGTAATTATCTATCATTTAACAAAGTTTGAAGTTAATATTACGTTTCAGTATCACGTAATACAAAGGCCATTTAGCGAAATGTTTATATATTAGCGTCAAACTTTGTAAAACGCTAAATAATTGCATAACAAAGGGCAACTATGCCGACTATCTTTTATCGTAAGTCACTTTTATCGTGGCACGTATATATTACAAATAGCAACTATAATTTCCCGCACTCGTCGGATTTTCCTCTAAAAATTCAATGCCGTCTTTCCTCCAACGCTTATATTTGTCCCTCACACCCTCATCTCTCTCCTTATACCCCCTCGTTCTTTATGGCAGCAGTTCCTCTTCCGCGCCTCGTTATCCCTTTTATCTTCCGCGCACTTTCACTCACGCGCCTCTTACGTATATACCTGTACATATATACCACCTCGGCGCTACTCGCGGATTTACGTGAAGACCCTATATACCCGTCGTCTTACGCAACGTCGCGTCGGCGAAAATAGCTCTGCGCAAAAAACGCGCCTCTCTATTATGCGCGTCTCGCGCGCCTAGAATCGATATCTTCCGCGTTGAGGAGAGGAAGGAGGTATAATATTATACGGCGAATCTTGCCGGTATAATAGCCGCGTCAAATTTTACCTGGAAGAGTTATACGAGTCCGAGTGAGGATGTTTCGCTGGCTGGGAATTCCCGGGATTTCTCGCGAGAGAGCTGCGAGTGAAATTTACGCGGAGGGCGGTATAAGTAGTATTAGGGGAAGTATTTACGCTTTGTCCGGTGTAAATGTTCTGGCTTGGCGTTGCCGGTGCTTCTCTGCCAGTTGCCGCGAGTGTGTGTGTGTGTGTGTGTGTGTGTGTGTGTTTATATTTAGTCGCATGCAGCTAACGAGAGACGTTTTAATGTCTCGCGCGTACTTTTGGAAGATATACGCTGTGTCGTGCTTTTTCGTTTTTAAAACTCGCTGGCGACGGACGAGAGGCTGCTGAAATATTGAACGACTGTCTGGTTGGTGTTATGCAAATTCGTCGTAACATGTGTGGTGTATATAGGATGAGACAATGGAAGTAGGGATAAAAACTAGGCGTCTGACCAAACTCGACTCGCACTACTTCGGAGTATTTAGATTCTCAGCAAACTGTTTCGTACAGTGAGAGCAATTATGCGGGCAGAGAAGAACTTATAAAAAAGGGCAGAAAGCACCGTTCTATGTAAATCACTCTCAAATTGCTTATTCTTTAGCGCCTAAAGAGGATCAACGTCACTTACAGCAGCAGCAGACTCGCGAGCGCGAAAAAGCATGCAGCCATAGTCCGAAGCAGAACAGAAGAGAGAGGGAACAGCTCAGCGCGTCGCGACGCTGAAAATCACGTTAATCCGCGAAAGATTAACATTTTGCCAGGCCGCATGCAAATGTAATCCCCGGACGTTAAATCATCCGCCTCGAGGACGATCGCATTTAAATAGGGACCGGCGACGGTGTTTTCGCATTAGTCGCGCCGACCTGAGAGGGAATTTCGCGGCGGTGCTCGCGAAATGCGCGGCTTCGTCCTGGGGCTTTTATCCGGGCTTTGTGTCCCTTTATTGAGCGAGACCGAGCGACAGATAGACAGGATGGATGGAGGGAATGACACTCGGTCGCCCTGTGGCTCTGTGGGATTGAACCGGTCAGGGGGTAGGGGCAGCTAAGGGCTTGTAATCTTTCGGGGCATTAATGCGGAAAAAATTGTCTCGGAGTGGAAATGAGCTGGATATATAGGTAGGTATGGAGGGGAAATTTGATATGAACCAGAGTTTTTTGGTTGGTTTTGAAACAATGTTTATTAATGTAGACGAAGTTGGTTTTTTTACACAATTACGAATAACTGTAATCCAGACCTGATAACCAATACACACAGAAAACAATCATCGCCTAGCAGCCAGTCCAAAAAAATCAAGAAATATTCAAAGCCCGCACAAAAACAAGGCAGAAACCCTGGAAAAAAAGTCTCTTAAATTCTCACCGAAGCATCGCGCGCAAAAAAACGGCTGTGGAAAAAAAGCTAAGCACGCATAAAGCGGCCGCTTGCAGTGGCTTCATCGCGCGCCCAACCGGGCCAATTTGTAACCAAATAAGGTCCCGGCATTTATTCCGTTCAATCCATTAGGCGCGAGCTAGCGCGCGCAGGCATTACGGCCGCACCGCAGCCACTTACCGCCGGCTATTGCCGGATTACTTTGCATTCGAATGGCCCCACGAGCGTCAAAGAGAGCCGCACCGCTTTCCAGCTAACGATTCGACGCTATACTGCTGTATGTGTAGAGGTATTTATTGCTTTTTTCGCGCGGCGGTTTCGCTTTCGCGGCTATATTTTGCGTAATCGGTATTGCTATGTGGTTTCGGATGCGGAAAGAGAGAGAGAGAGAGTGCGATTTCGATGTGGTTTTGCGATGGTTCGATGACCGCGAGTTGCTTTTCTATATGCTTTGATTTATTTTGGGGCTGTGATTGTCTTCTACAACTTATTTGATTGAACAATAAACCTTAATATACAATCCGAAAAGCACTGTTTAACATTACGCAACCATTTACGAATAATAATTGTAAAATATCACGAACACGCGGGACGAAGCTTGTGGCCAAAACGCAGGCACAAACTCTTTCTAATATAAGGCGAGGTAAAAAAAGAAACCGACGGTCCTAAACAAAGAGTCGAAAACAAAAAATTAAACGTACGGAAAGCCTCGATGACAACGCGCGCGGCGCTTCGGCAAATTGGCGTCGTCGGAAACGGGGGAAGAAAGGACCAAATGACGCGAGGGAGGGAAAGAAATAAAATAGAATATACAAAAGGACGAGCATCGCGACCCTCGGTAAAAAAGCACGCCAACCTGAAAACTCGCTCTTTCTCCCTCTTTTTTTTCTCATAAGTAAATAAACGATTACACACACGCGCGCGCAGTTCGTTCTCGGGTCAATACACAATTATCAATACCCGAGAACGTTCAGACTCAGAAAATATTCGGCGGCCGCACCGAAAAAAGTCGTCGTCCCAGAGAAAAACGTTCTCTCTCTCTCTCTCGAGCAAAGATCTCTCTATACACCGGCGAATTTCATTTCGATGTTTCCCCGCAGCTGTATTTTCAGCCTCTTTCTCGGGCACAAGCGCGCGGCACGTGACGACGTCACTCGGCATGGCGCCGCTGCGATACGGTCACTCGCGGAAATTGCAGACGTCGTCAATTGCAACGTGCCCCGCAGGGAAGACTTCTACTGCCGAGCTTTCTTAGCTCTCTTTTTGCCGGACGCCGAGCTCGTCAATGGGAACCAACATCTCGTGAGCTTGCACGTATACAGCGGGGGGTTTAGTTGTATATATATATATATATATATAGAGAGAGAGGGTGATGGCTGTGCTGGCGGGGGGTAGCAGCAGCACACATATATACAGGGGGAGGCACTCGAAACTTTTTTCGCGCTGCCTCGGCGAAAAAGCGTCCACTCCTACCCCTCGGGCACTTTGGTGATTTTCGCGCGAAAAAGAGAGAGAGAGAGGAGGTGTTGCCGAGGGGGAGGAGGCGAGAAATGCTTGCTGCAGCTTTTGTTAGCGCGCCGGGAAAATCGACGGGTTTTTTCTTTGGCGCTTGATAAGGGGGTGGAAAATAAATTGCCCCGTTTGGCGGGGGTGGGCTACTGTCGCGCGTTCGGCTTTGAAATCGTTTATTGGTTTCATTCTGTAGAATTTATATCTGTGAGATGTACGGATGTGTACTTTAAATATTTTGTAATTCTTTTCAATAATATTGAGTGATATTAATAACCGTAATATGATTTGTTTTTTATAGTCGTAACTTCGCTTACATACGCAAAGAAACACACCGTCGAAATAAGCTCGGAATTCTCAACCGGCAACTCGAAATTTAAAAGACAAATACATTTAACGCTGTTATCTCAACTATAATACTCCGCGAGTTTCGACGCACAAGTTCGAATTAGCACTTCGGATTAGTCGCGCACGACGTATATACTTTGCGACAGATAAGAAAATTGTAACACTTGCGAAAGTTTAATTCAAACAGGTACACGCGAGGATGTAGCATACGGTAAATTTTCATGGGGGGCGAAGAGATTAGAGAGAAAATTAATATTTACACAGTGCGCGAAAGCCAAACTTTCCCGTTCGCTGAATTCTGAATGAGTAGGAAAAGGTCGAAAGAACGCGCGCTGCAGTCGCGAAACGAACTAAGTAAACATGTATTACGTAAGAGACTCTGGAGAAATTACCACATAAGGAATGCGCTTTCCACGAGCCACCTCGGGGACCTCTAGTCAATGCATGTTAACTAACTTCTTTCGCCTTTTCTTGCACGAGACCGCAAGTGCCCTTTGGAATATATATCATTTTTTTCCATTGCACTGGAAGCAGAGAAGCTATATGTACATTGGATTGGCAATTTTCGTATGCTATAGTAGGTCTCTTATTTTCTTTTTTTGTTCGCGTAAAAGAATTACAGGAGAATTCAATTACCGCATAATATATATAGTTACTTCGTTAACATCAATAGCGCAGACATTTTGCCAGCGTGAGAGCGTTGTTTTTAGGGATGAATAAATAGGGTGCGTTAAACTGTTTACACAAAAGTAATTACGCATTCATTTAACCGAAGTGCAGCGAAATTGCATTACGGAATTTTCCCCCTTTAAAGCTGCGACCCGATTAAATTTTTGTTTAATTAATGTCTATCCGAGAACTGCATGACCCACTATTTTTTTAAATTTCACCACCGCCGAATAATATACCAGTCCAACCTGCAATAAATTATAAAATCATCCCTAAAATTAGTTCACCATCACTGTCAATATCTCCATAAGTTCTGCCTTTGAAGAAGCTTTCAAAAGCAGCTCCTCGCGCTTCAGCTTCTTGTGTGTAACGCGTGCATATACAGAGGCTCTTCCGCGAAATCAAGCCGCGGCGTCGCGAGCATTATCATCTCATCAGGAGATTTCATGTTTCGCCGCGAATATTACGCGACGCAGCCAGTAGCGGCAGTCGAAATTTCGCAGTAGACGTCGCTCTATCGCGTATAGGTATATAAGCGCCCGGGGCAAGTCTGTGAGTCGTGCGCTTCAAAGGTTAAACTTAGAACAGCCGACTTCGTCAGGGGATTCTCTCGTCTTATTGCCGCCTCGGGAATGCCTCTGTCTTGGTTTCTCTGGTTTTGATTAATTAAAGAGAGATTTTTTGGGGCTACTTTGCGGTGTAGCTTCGTGTGTGGTTGCTGTTGCTGACTGGCGGTGGGTTTTTGTTGGGGATGACCTAGATTTCCGGGTGGCTCTTGTATTTTGTAACCGACATTTCGGATTCTATCTATAAAAAAATGGTATTGGTCTAGATCTAAGATCCCGATACCTAAGATTATGTCAAGAAATTATGAATATCCAAATTATTATTAAATAAATTTGTTGTCTTATAAAGATGATTTATAATTCAATTTTTTCATATTGAAATATGTTTTACACATTTATTAATGCACAGGAGATAAGGGCTAAGATGTCCTTCCTATCACATTTTAATTTCAAAGAGCTGACACATAGAAATGTGAAAAATTACACAGCTCCAGGCGCAAATCAAGCGCAAACTAATTTACTTAGCAAAAGAAAAAAAAGTCAAATTGGCAAACATTTCTCCCGCCGATACCGAAATAAAGTATTCAGGCCGTGCATATCAGAATTATTCCAGGCTTTAAGAAGCAGCGCCAGCACTTGCGATAAAACGCGAAAATTTCAAGGACCTTTAAGACGCTAACCGCCGACGAAAAATGCGCGAGCTCGGAATATCGAACGAGCTTCGCTGACAAAAAAAAGAAGAAGAACCAGCTGCTGCATCTCGCGTACACACACAGCTATATATACCTATACGAGTACTCGAAGAGGCAGGAGCTGAAGGAAGAGGTAGAGGCTGCGGATGCATTCCGATCACGACTCGGACGTCTTTTCGGAATATTCGCATATCTGCAGCACGGCTGCAGTCGCGAGATCGCGAAATCATACGTTCGCGCGCTCGCGATGCTAAAAACTTTTCTTCTGCAAGAAGACGCGCGCGATTTCTAGTCGAGAAGTTGCTGGATCATAGGGGATGGCTGATTTCGGAGTCGTGGGACGATTTTTCAAGTGAATTCGGGCTCGGCTCTATGCTTGACTGACTTTTTTGTTCGATGATAAAATGAATAGTGCCTATATATTTTTTATATATTTTTAGAAACTAGACTGTGCCATTGGTCGATTTGAGTATTCGCGTAGTTGAAAAATAAAATTTTGTGTAGTAGCTTCTGCTTACATTTTTGCGCTCGCGCTATATAAGATTGAGAAAGAGACGTAACAAGTTACTCAGTATATACCCACCGGAAAGTTTCGTTATCTAAGTAATGAAAGTACGCGGAGAGTAATTTTGCGGCAGCCTGTTCAGTGCTTTAGAGTGAAAATTTTGCCTATCTTGTCGTACATTAAAATTCCATAATCTTTATAGGCTATATTATAACGCAATTTTGATGCGTCTTTGTTTAATATTTCACATATTTCAGTGGTCTAATAAAAAATGCCCCTATCCTCGTTAATTTTTCCCCTACAGCATTTTGCTTCCTATTAAACAGCAGTAACGTAAAAAATGACGTAGCAACTCAATAGCAGAATCTCAACAATTCTCCAACACCCCGACAAAGCAAATAAACAAACAACCTAAAAAAAAAAAAAAACAAACCACAGCTTGTAAAACTGCGCAACAAAAGCTCTCTTCCGGGCCATCAAACTCATCCGCACCTAACGAGCTTTTACTGCCGGCGCGCTTCGAAACAAAAGTTGTAGTTGCAAACTCCCCGGAGGCATTACTGCGCGCAATACAATGCTGATTTTTGTTGCTCGTTCGCAGGTGGATAAGATCAAGGTGCCGCACAGCGAGCGAGTGACGGTGCGCTGCCGAGAGCTCGGCAAGTACAAGCTCATCGGGGAACCGTTGCTTCACTGCCGTAACGGTGTCTGGAACGGCCAACTGCCCACCTGCATACCCACCACCGCGATCTCCAATTACACCGGTGAGTATTGAAGCCCGTGAGTTTACTGCGAGAGGCTGTATTTAATGGCTGAACAAGTGGAGATTTTTATTAGTGGCTGGACGCAATGGTTTGGTTTGGGATTGATCTTCGGTTGTACGTGCTTGTATTTTGAGGAATGGAATTATTGAATTACGGTTATATTTATGGATTTTAATTGAAACGTAATCGTACATACAAAATAAACAGTTGCTCAGAAATTGTAAGATGAAATTAATGTTCCATATTCGCATTGATTACGTTTGTTGAATACGGATACTAACGTGAATTTGGGCTTTATATTGATTTGGAACATGTTATATATTATCCATTTGTGATATAAACGATTTTACATATTATTCAATTTACATTCGCTGGCAAGGTAGCTACAAGTCACGTAATAAATTCACGAAAATTCGGTATACCTATTATGCACTTTTATTGGAAATCTATATGAATAACATTATAAGTACACCAATATAAACCACAGCTTATACCACACTACAGTTTTCATCGTAGTCACTTCTCCAACGTAGTATCCAATTTCAAAGACAGACCGATCTTGTATCCCCAACCCCAGGCTAAACATAATCCAGTACAGCATACTACACAAACACACACACAGCAATCCACAATTCCGCTGAGCCCACAATCTTCGAGCTCGCGCACAAAAAAGCCCTCGGACGAATTAACTTTTGTACTGGATCAACGAAACGAACGGGCGTCTGATGAAAAAAAGGGCAGCAGCCGTACTACGTGCTCTTTCTCCCGACGCACCCGAAAGCTTCATCTCCCTATACGTGCGCTCATCTTCTGTCGACGGTCTTTTTTGCTCCTCACCGACGGTCATCCGTTCCGAGAGATAACGTCACGTACGCGGCGGTGTCTAATTCGGCGGAGTTATATACAGACGCACCTGAGCGAGTCTGTTTAACTGACGAGGCCGCTTTTATCTCTCAGTATACCCTCGTCTTTCCTTTTTTTTGCGGTTATTTTATCATTCGGGTAATGATTGAAAATTAAAATTTATGGAGCTGTTTAAACGCTCGTTTGTATGTCTGACCGAACTTGGGCTTTTCTACTTGATGGAAATTTACGCAGTAGAATGCGTATTATAAGCGCGTTTTTATCTTGAATTTACTGCTGGACGTAAATCAAACTTTTGAAATTATATATCGGTCTGGAGGCAGAAGGAGAAAAATAAAAGACGAGAAAAGGAAAGAGATCGAGAGAGAGAGATTGCAAAAATTCCAGGGCGGTGTCTCGGTAAATACCTAATCGCATGACGAATCGACGCTAAATATTCCAAGAATGTTGATAATTCCGATCTTTCCTCCATCGGCGCGCGCGCTCCGGGGTAAAATTCTTCCGAGAGCTCGATGTATCTCTTTCATGAAAGTTCTACGGGGCGCGCACCTCGCAGAGTAGGAAAAAGCGAGGAATCTCGAGGTAAAAGCGAGAGTGGAAATCTGCGGAATCTCCACGTGTCTACCTGCAAGCTCACCGTTGGCCTTTTTTTTGTCTCGTTCGCTGGATTACAATCTTGAAACATATTTCATTTCGTATATAATACGATAACTCGGAAAAATTCTTCTTTGATTCTATTGCTCGATTCCGTCTTTCGTAAGCATCAATACCTCAAAATATCACGATCAATCATAGAACCATTGCAAGACGCTGACAGACGCACAGTCGACCGTCGGGCCAAGCAAAAGAACGCTTGTATTCAGTCTGAGGCACGCGACGTCGGATGCCTGGCAATGCGCCGCCGCTCGGGCATTCTCTGGGGCGGCGCGCGGTCTTCCTCCATTTCGCTTTCCGGCCACGTATGAGACCAGAGCTCGCAGTCGTATACGGACCAGTGCGTGAACACGCGATAGTGTAATACCGGGAAATGCAGTTGCAGACGGGAGACTCGGGCTTTGAAGGGGATGTCGGCTTGATGCGGTTGAGTGATTGCGAATCCTCGGCTCTATTATGTTGTTTTCAGTTGTTATTATTGGCGATGGGAACTGTAGTATCGGATGCAACGAGTCAAGTGTTTCTTCAGAAACCATAACGTCGTTAAGTAGAATGTACCTGATATAGTCAGCCATCGATATGGAATAAGTACGAAATATAATCGCAAGTGAAAATTAACAGACAGGAACTTTATATTCCATCAAAGTGCATCTGCTTAAGCGAAAAATTCGACTGCACACCAAACTGGGCCTCAAAGGCCCACCTTTTTAACTTTCCAAAGCTTGATACACACCGACTCCAACGCACACACAAACTCTCTCTCTCTTCATCCACTCTCTCGACCCCTTTCACCTTGGCGAGCGCATCAAAGTCTCTCTCACTCTCTTTCTCAGCTTCTTTTCCTCCCGGCTCCTCCGAGTTTTTCCTGAAATTTTAATAAGGCGTGTGCAGAGCCAGCGAATGTTTTCAGTCTGCTGGCGCTGCTGCTGCTGCTGCAACGTCGACTCGCTCGTGGACTGACGTTAGACGCGGCCGATATTACAAGGCGTTGCTCGCGAGTAATATGTATGAAAGAGCTCCTCTCTCTCTCTCTCGTCTGTGTGTATGGCTCTCGTCTGTCTGTGCGGGTAGTTCATCTTGCGAGGCTCACTCACTCACTCTCTTCCTTATACCTATGTATATATATAAGATGAACGACGCAGTAGAGCTGCATTCGAGCTGGTTTCGGGAGGTGCAGCTCTTTGCTCTTTATTTTCGTTTGTTTTTTGAGGGCTGGATCTCTTAGTTCTCAGCTTCGCTACCGAGGTCGTGTTTCTGTGGGTAATTTGCGTTGTTTACTTTCCCGAGGATAAGATGTTATATTACGACGGCTATATTTCTCTGAGCATAGTGTTTTCAGTGCTGAGCAGAAATATATCAACTGTTGTTATGCAATATTTGTTCGTGTAGGTCAATTAGTTTTTAAATATACACGCACACATTTCGCCGGAATCACGCGGAGAAATAAGATATTACCACGCTCAAGCATGTGAAATCAGTGGCATCAACTCTGAGTTAGTCGTGAAACAAAACAGTTTTGAGCTGGCCTATCACCCACGGTTTAAACGTTCCTTGACTCTCTAGTGTCTCCGGCTGGTTACGCCAGTTGGCGCATAGGCACTTTTCTATTTCCCTCATCCAGATCTGCGAGCATACTGCATATGAAAGTAAATTATTTACGTATAAATACAAATTTTTAAGAAAAATATTACGGCAGAGCTTTTATCTCCGTGCGAAACTCCCCCATTCACCAGATTAATAGCCGACCATTCTCGAGTCTCTCCAAATTGAAGCATCCAAAGTCAAACCGCTTAATAGTCCGGTTAGCTTCACGCTTGGCCGCTCCCTCATACTACATCGCTACAATTCACGCACGCACGTATTTCTCATCCGACAGTCGCTAATGGAAAGGCGTCCACTCGAATCACAGCGTCAGACACTCGTATACTCGTGCGCGCGCGTACACGTCAGCCACGACGACGCGTAAAAGCTCGCGCATCAACATCAAGCTTCAGAGAGAAAGATTCTCCCGGAAGTATTACGCAGCTCGCAGTTGCCGAGCATAAAAGAACGCGTCTCACAC
Source organism: Cecidostiba fungosa (assembly GCA_900474305.1). Lineage (NCBI taxonomy): Eukaryota > Metazoa > Arthropoda > Insecta > Hymenoptera > Pteromalidae > Cecidostiba > Cecidostiba fungosa. The sequence continues at coordinate 73,919 of UCOJ01000465.1, read as the reverse complement.
TGTATACGTGTGTCTGTATGTGTCTGAGGGTGTCGATGTAAAGGGATAAACCACGCGCGCGTGGCGGCATAAATATTCAGCTCTCGCTTTTTTCGACGGCACAGCGCGCGACGAGCTTTTGCATTTCAGATGCTCGGACGGAATTGCTAGGATGCGGTGTTTGACGAGAGGGTTCTCTCTATCTCTGAAAGGAGTCGGGAGTCAAAGTGGAAAGAGAGGGTCGTTAATAAGGGTTGCCTGGCTAGTATGGTATCGAAGCTTTGAAAATGAGCTTGAGATTCGTGCTTGCAGTGTGTAGAGGATAAGATCGTGGAGAAGATTGACTGTTTTTTTCTGATGCGAGAGAGCTTTCATGTGAATAATAAAGTGAGTAACAACGAAAAACTGTAAAAATAAGATACACGCTCATTGCAAGCTCTGGCACGTTATACTCTCGGAATAACCCGGCGAAATCTAACTCGCTGTAAAGCTCGCCGTAAGACCACTTCAATCTCGGTTTATATTTCGGCGCTAAAAGCCAGATCGCCTGCGGGCGAAGTCATAAGTCTCGACTCGTGTGAGAGTTATACGATGCTGCAGTGTCGAGCTTTATACACACTCACACCCATACACTTTACACGCCCGCAGGAACTTATAAAAAAAAAGGAGCCCGCAGCCATCAATGCGGCTCGAACGTCAAACGCATTGCGCTCTCTCCAGCTGCCATTCGTGAGCGTAGGTATATACATATGTATGTACGATTTCTGCTCGAGCTTTAGAGTCGAACCTGCAATTCAAGCTTCCTCTGCACTTCGACTCCGATGCTACAACTTTGAAATGTAGACGGGGTACCCTTTTTCATTTGTACGTGGGATTTTGTTGCGACTGGCGAGTCTGGAAATTCTTTTCCGTGTTGTTGACTTTGAGAGTTTCTTTTTGTGTGTGTTTTGAGAGAGGAGAACGGATTTAAAGCGTTTGCTGGATCTATCTATATCTTTTGTTTGGCGGAGCTTTGAATATTTATGGTTGGTTGTGATTTCTTCGACATTTTTCTTACATGATATATCAAGAAAATTGTTGTAAAAAAAACTGAGCGAAGCGAGTACACGTAAAACTGCGGAAGACAATTTTATTGAGCTGTCAATCGCACGCACTAATCCGAAACAAAACTAAAAAGTCCTTCAATCTCAAACGAAACTATATATGGAAGTCAGTAGCACAGCCGTAAAGTCTCTACGATCTCCGAGTGACTGAGCGAGCGAGTTGGTGTGTAGTAAAGTGCACCGTGTGGTACCGTTACGTTTGCAGAGGACGTGCCGCCGACGATACTGTTCGGGCTCCCCACGGGATCAGCCGCGTTCGAGCCCTCAGGCGCCCTGGCCGTCTTTCCCGAGAGCATCCTCCACTTGGAGTGTCTCTTCGCCAGGAGGCTCGGCAATCCCGAGTGGACCTGGACGACCAATTTTCGACAATACCTTACTGGTGAGTCTTTTCAAACTTAAATTTATATTATACATATTTTTTTAATTTTCATACTCTTTGTATGTTATATTTCTGAATAAAAGCGCTGGAAGTTAATGTTACAAGTTCACACAAGTTTTTTAACGAAATTTATGCACTTAAAACAAAAGGCACATGCTTGAATAATCAGGAAAATGTGGATTTACCTAGCTTCAATGTTCAAATTTGTCGTGTACTATAAAGTATGCTTAAAATCTAAAAAGCAAACGATTTAGAATGAAAAATGCTTTTAAATCTAAAGAACTGCACCTTAATTCACATACAAAAGCTTCTCTCCAACATGCACGAATCCGAACACTACGGCATTCACGCTAATGCTCCAGAACCGCGTCTTTATATAATATAGCGCAATTCATCAAATTTATCTAATTTTCCACGCGACAAAACTCTCCGCTCCTTCTTACACACCTACATACACGGAAAAGCTCCACAGCCCTATTCAAAAGCTCATTTGCCTAATTAAATCTCATCCCGTGCCCTCGGTCGTGTTCAGAAATAAATACAAAAATACACATTCAGCTCCGCAGCCGTGTCACGCGGGCGAATAACTCAATTTCTCCGTGACTACGTCGTCGTAGTCGAAAAAAATCAGCGCTTTTCGCTTATTCAAACAGCGTAACGCCGCCGCGACCACTCGTAAATTTCATTTCTTCCCATATGCGAGCGCGTGGTCCGCAAAAATGAGCCCGTTCCCCCCTCGCCGTTGAAATATATGGCGCGCTCGGGTCGAGGTCGAGGGCGCGAATACCTACAGCCCTTTCTCTCTTGCTGCCATTATATGCTAATTAGTTTTGGAATGAATACAAATGCCGGGGCATAAATACGCGAGCGACGTTATGCTCTCTGCGTGTGAGTCTATATATAAATATTACTACCTCTGCGCCGAGAGTGAAGCAACGCGTGACGATGTTCTGCTGAATTAGACACTATATATATATATATATATGGGGGGAGAGAGAAAGATTGCGCGTGTGTGGACGTGACATTAAGCTTTGAAACGAGGCGTTTGTTAATTTTGAGAGAATATAGTATATAGGAGAAGCAAGGGAGAAACGGCCGAATTTGTTGCCGACTGCAGGAACGTTATACTAGCTTGGCGCGCGCGTACTCGGCAGTCTGACCGTTAGAGCCCGTTTCTACTCGCGGCAGTAGCTGCTCGGTCTCTCTGCCAGACGGAGATTAGTGTAACGGGCTGGAGTTACTTATTCGCTCGGCTAGTAGTAGACTGGCAGTCGTTGTTATAATTATACGGGTGACGCAACGGAGAGAGAAAGGCAGTTGCTTAAATGAAGTTTTATGGTCGGCTATTGCGGACTACTGTGTCTTCTCCTTTGCGCGTTTGTTGATGTTGACGAGTTTTGAATTATTCGCTTAGCTCTGAATTGCACTGTGTGCCGTTATGTAACTTTCAGCCCCTTGAAAATGCTTTTACAGTTATATTACGTCGTTTACAATACTGAAATGTCACATCGTGATCGTTGGCGAATACTTTTCTTGAAAAATCGAATGAAATTTCCAGGCGAAATATTTCACATACTGTGTACTCTCTAAATAAAACAAAAACACACGGCAAAGCGTAAACATCGGCTATTTCACGCGTCAAAACAAGTCAAAGTTTTTTTTTCAATATCCAAACACTACTTACGACGCTATTACACATCCCTCTACGTCCCATTTACATTTATTCATTCCCCCCAGAGCAAACAGGACCCTCGCAAATTAAAGAAAATATTGACCGAATCGCTCCCTCCATATATAAATTCCTTCTTTTTTTCTTGTATATATACACACTTTCGCGCGCGGCAAGCTTTGTTTATCCACGTGCATGTGGCTCGGCACGAATCCGATCTCATCCATCTGCATCGATCACACGCGTCGCTGATGCTCTTCGTGTCTTTGTACAGCAGCCGACGCCGCTGCAGCAATCAATTTCGAGTCCGTTTGCGCGGCGGACGCTAAAAGTTTCGCGATACTGGCAAACTGCTGGTGCCTTTTGTGTCGCCGCCGTTGCGGTTTCGACGATGACACGCTTGTGTATACTACTGCCACGAGGAAGTGGGTTATAGCTCAAAGTGAATTGATTTTGGTTTCGAGGCTCGATTGTTTTTCGCTGATTGAAATGAAGAGACGGTCATTTACGTATGGAGGCTTTTCGATTCGAAGGTGGAATTGCTTTGTTTAGTGGAGATCGAGTCGAAAGATTTTTTTTTTCTTTGCAGTAATGATAAAAATAGTCGATTAAAAAACGCACTTCCAATCGATGGGCTGTAATTTAATATTCCATCACTACGAGGATGAGTACTCTGTTATTCAATTTTCCACTTCTGCCTTCTGCTTGCTTATCTTTTCTCTCTTCCCTTTGACCACGTTAGTCTTACAGCAACTTACAATACCTGTATTTACACTCTTCATTTTTCTCGCTTCGTTCTTTCAACTTTGCGAAAGAAATTTCTCGAGCCTCTTACTACGTCGCGAAATAAGAAAAAATCGATCGCTCATCGATGAAGAAACTTTTGAGAGCGAGAGAGAAAGAGAAAAAAGCTCGCTTGTTTAAATCTTTGCGGGTCGATTATTAAAACTCTAGTTTTCGATTTTCCATTGATTGCTTCCACCGACGAAGTTTTAATCGATTTTCCCGTGCCAAAGATGGAAAGAATCGCGCGCGCCAGAGTGAAGTATACGGCTGGTGAGAGTCGAGTTCTTGCAAGTCTTCTTTATTGTTACAGAAGCCTTTTGTGCTTTTTGTTATACGAGGGCTATTGCGCTATTTCTCACGCAATTTCCTGTTACAAGTTACTTCTCAAGTACAAGAAAATTGTTGCTGCGGAAGAGCTCGATCAATCTGTACGAATACCACCAGTAAATATTTTATTCGTTAAATCACTCGTGTCAAATACCTATATTAAAAAAAAGAGTACGTCGGTCAAAACTCACCCCGATCGGGGCTCTCCAAACGCCGAAATACATTTCAACTTTAAAAACCCTCAACAAAACGTCCCTGACACGCCGACAGTGAAATATAAATAAACCGTCCCCAACACCTCTCGAGCTCCCCTCGGTAAAATGCCAAAAGTCGCAGCAGCAGACAGCGTCGATCGTTCAGCCCTTGCTGTTTGAATAATTCCCCGTCGTTATTCATACTGCAACAGTCTGCACATGCAACGCTGTTATCGTTCGGCTCATCAGGGATAAAGCAGTGACGCCCGACAGATTAATGCTCCGGCGATAGTCGCGCGTTACGCGCCGATTCGCGAAGATGATTGGCCGAAGCGAAATATGACATGTGAGCGTATAGGGGGTCGTTTTATCGGCGTAATTTAATTACGCGTCGGAGAATGCCAGAGATTTGTGGAACGGCGAGAAGCTGTCTGGAGGCTTTTTAACGATAATTAACCGCTGATTGCCGTGATTGCGATTGTACCGGGTATTCGGTGTGGGTATATATAGATACCAGGGGTTGGTGTGTTGACGATGAAGTGGCCTGGATTGCTTTGTGTTTGTCTTGTTTAACGTGCTTGGGTTGTGTATACATTATCGTATAGGGGAGTATTACAAGATAGTTTTTTATCTCGGAAAATTGGAAATTGTTCAGAAATTTGATTACGAAGAATAATATTTCAACGCTCGGGGAATTCAAGTTACTGCACTGGATAGAAGAATAAATAAAAATCGCTGCTTCCCCGAAATGCTCGAAAGAAATTCAAGCTTTTAAAAGCTTGGATTTCGTTCAGAGAATTCACATATAACACTGAAATCAACTCGAAGCTTTGCCCACTAACGAACTAATATGAAAAACTATCGACGTCTAGCCACGCTCGTCCGGGATTTATTGCTGTAAAACAAAATCGGATTTCCCTGATCGATTCCAACTCCGCAGCTAAAAGACCAAATCATCCGGTGTACACATATTCGCCGCTGCAAGCTGCAAAAGCGAATTAATCGACATATCCAATAATGCTTGCAAGCTCGTGGCAAAAATTCCATTCGGAAATACCCCGCGCGGTGCGAGGCGAAAAATTTTTCGCGCGTTTGCGTCCCTCGGTATATTCGAGTTGACACACGATGCCTTTGTATTTACAGGGACTGAGGGATGGTTTTAATGAAAATACCTTCATTGGCATCAGCTGCGTTGATAGAAATATTTGCTGAAGAGCAGAGAAGATTTCATTAAAATTCATTCGCTCTTACATTTTCGACGAAATTTCATGAAGCTCGCGAGAACGGAATCAAGTATCGTATACCCAAGATTTTGAAGTGCGCGATATTACATTTTCGTATATACACGCTGTTGCACAGATTTATGAGGAAAGAAATTGGAGTAGTTGTAATAACAGTGCACGTACTTGGAATTCTTACCAACAATAAAAATGAAAAAAAATTCTTGTTAGCCTGACCATATCAGATTTTGACTACTGAAATGCATTAAAAGTCGTTTCTTTTACACCAGAACGACACAGTCCAACACTATACTACCACAAACAGCAAATCCAACACATTCCAGGCATCGACAGGAAAGATCAATCCGGCGCGTCATGTAAAAATTTCCAATCGAACGAAAACACGTCGTCGGGGAAACAACGGGGGGAATCCCCGTGTTTTTTCTGCGCCCGGCGTACGCTCTCCGGTGTAGCATCAGGCTTATATAATACCTCTGCGCTGTTTTATTCATAATACTTTCCCGTCTGACATTTAACCACGTGAATTATAGTCGCCGCAAAAAGCAGCAGCAGCTGCTGTGTGCATATTGATACAATAAGCCCTGGGCTGGACCAAATCGGATGAGCCTTTGGCTCTCGTCGTTATGTGCGCCTGGTATATATATACGGCCGGATTATTGATGGCTGCACGCAACGAATAGAGCTATAAATTTCGCTTTCGAATTTAATTTGTCCGGTCTATTTGTGCGGCTGGCGTAGAATTCAACGTGTAAAATATGATTGTTCGTTGTTTCTACGCGTAAGCTCGGCTCTGATGTGCGAGTATAGCTGGATTTTGACGTTGGAATGAGGTAATGATGATGCATCGCATATTTCGACAAACCAGACGGATTTTGTAGGAGCGTTATTTGCATAAACGTCATTCACGAATATATTTATTTTTTTAAGTCATCAGTGGTGTTTGAGCATAATGTTATGCATTTATTTGCTGATTTTTCAACTGTTGTGTGTGTACCTAATTAAATAGTATACCTACAGGTATAATTATCAAATATTGTCAATTATTTTTATATAAAAAGCTCTCAAACTGGCAAAGTCGATACATACCCTCCATCACGAAACTAACGCAGCCGAAATTCATTCTGTTTTGCAGGTTGGGCGATCGCAGCCTTCGAGAGGGACTGGAAGTATCGACTGTCGATATACTACGCGAAGGCTCAGGATTCCGGCGTCTACACTTGTACAACCCCTCGGGGCCTCACGAACTCCATCCGCGTACGCGTAGTCGGTAAGTGTGTATATATCCACAGGACGCATCCAATACCTATATACATATACTAGCTATGTGTGCTAATGGCCTTCGTCTTCTTCTTCTCGAGGTATAGCCGCAACTATCTCCCCTGAGCTAGTCTCTTGACTCCGGCTGATAGAACAGACGCGTGATTTTCCAGTAGAGAGAGAAAGTCTACGTGACTCGAAAGATGCATGCTTTCTCAATCGGATGAGGAGAGTTGAGTTATATCGTGTGGGTCTCTTTTTTATCCTTGAGGTTCTCAAAGGGTCGACCGGGGAGTTGTTGGCGGAACACACCGCCGGCTGATATTGCGTTACATGGTCGGTGTACGTGTAGCGTAGTTGGGATATATACAAAGCCGGTACAACTTTCTACGTGCTGTATATAGTAATGCGAGGATTTTCACGTCGACGCAATCGTGAATGTGGAGTGAAAAAATTGTTATATATTTTTTTTTCTATATGGATTAACTTTGGTTGATAGCTGGTTGAAATGGATTTAATATATTGCTTCCTATTAGAGGAAGCTTAGTAATAGTAATTAATTTTTGAAGTTTTCGTAGTAATGGTTTTGTATACTTGTGCGTGCATATTAAATCAATGATTTATTCGTATTATTCATATAATTAAATTATAAAAGTAGAGAGCAAAATTCAATTCAAGCATACAAATGAATTTTCGCCTGATAAGTTTCATTTATAATAATAAATGGGGTGGATATAATTAATTTGCATTCGCATCGAAACATTTTCGTTTAAATTATAGCTGCCGTAAGTTTTTCATTGCATTACATCCGTAATAGCTGGATGAAAGCACGAATTTCAGCCAGAAAGGTTTATGCTGTAACGGAAAGCGTAATATAAAACAGCTGAGAAAATTTCGCAAGTCGTAAAAATAAACTTTTTAATATCCCATTACGATAAGTGCAGAAATAGAAAATTTAGATTCGACTGATAAGTCGATTAGCTTAGTGAAGTTGAGTTTTACTCGACAAAGTTTCCAGAGTCATAAATAATGCATGGAATGATTAACTTTAGTTTAATGTGCTATTTTTCTGAATTGCAAATCGTCGCTAAAATGAAAAGGCACTTATTGAATTTCGTTTTCTTTTTCAACACGCTACAATCGCACTTAACACATTACATCAAACTCGAGTTAAAAAAAATAAAAATTAACTCCTCTTGACGTTGCTCACAAAACTTCTCTCTCTCGACTCACCTTTCCGTAATTACACGTCGAATCCAGCAGTAGTGGATCCTCCAAGTTAACGACGAAACAGGTGATAAAACACGGTCAAGTATCCAGCGCAGTTTGCCTACACCTTGTGCATTAAGTCGAGAAACTCGGTTGCAGCGTTTCACAAACGCTCTCCTTCTCTGTGGGTAGCAGCAACGCAGTACAGTGCAGTTACGGGGTGGGGGGGGGGGGCTATTGGTACGCCGCGTGACTGCGCCTCAACAAAGCCAAAGTTTCGCCTCAGCGAGGCCGGGGGTTACACCGCAGCTGCGGAGACTTACGGCTGAAATATTTTTGCTTTGCCGGTGTTGTGCAGCCACTGCAACGTTCAGGCCTGTGTGGTTACGTGGGAATGGATAGAGAGATGAGAAAAAATAATTAAAGCTTTCGCAAGCGATGAAAATTTGGTGAGACACTGTAGTTATTGCTTTGTGACGTAGTACAAATCTGATTTAGTCATACATGTACACAGAGTAATCGATGGCTCTCTAAAAATATAATACAGCTAATCTATTTTTTCAACAAAACTACGGAATTCTCTTAATTAATTAAAAAATACCTCAACTCAATCAGCAGCATCGAAATAATTTTAACGAAACGAATCCATTTCATCAATCTTGACGAATTAATATAATCCTCCCTCCCCCCCAAACACGCAGCATCTCTCTGCTATTGAATTTCGTTTTTCCTATCGAGTCGATTCGTCATTATACCGCGTCAGCCGGTCTTCCAATAAAATTCCACTCAAAAATAATCCCCCAACCCCGAAAGCTCCTTCAACCTCGCTTTTCCGCGACGCGGTGCATCGAATAGCGTCACCCGATCAGTCGCTCGCAGCGACAATAACACACATACTACAGAGGCAGCCGATAAATTCTCGCCAAAATCATTCGTGGAGCGTTTATATATCCCCGGTGCGAGCTTGTCACCCGAGAGATTCGGCCTCGTTCGCCTGGAAACGCGGCGTCAGAGTCACATCCGGATATTTTTCCCGCGAGTTTTCGAGTGGGAAATCGCTTTTTGAGAAGCTTCGCTGAGACAGCGAGAGCGGCTGACGTTTTAGGATTTCGTATATGTTGCAGCTGGTTGATAGTTGATTTTGCAAAGTGTGCCACGCGGCTGGGAATAATGCATTCACTCGAAAACCGGCCGTGGATATGTTGGATCTTGAATTTGTAAAGTGGAGTTTGAAATTTTGAGGCCACGGGGTTATTTATTATCTACGACGCCGCGCTGCTGGCGTCTATACCTACAGTGGAATTCTGACTACTTGCGACTGGTGATATCACGTTTATAATGCCTTATATTTTATTAATGGTTTAGTGTTATGAAATACAGAAGTAGCTTTAGTTTTTGAATTAATTCGAGATACAATAACAGAGTTTGAAATTGAATATCGTGCAGTATAATAAGCATGCATTGCGCTCATTACCAGCACGGTGTAGTGCTTCGCTTATTTCAAATACTTAATTTGCGAGCGTCAATTTCGCGTCGATTCGTTGAAATACGAGCCATTTGTTCGTTATAATACAGTCGTAAATAAGCTTTATGAATTTTCAAATATACAGCTTGGATGTGAAATGTAATATTCGAATGAAGCTCGATCGCACAAAACCGGCAACAATGTTGGAAACTACAGAATTTGATATGTGTTTTGAAAAATTGATTTAACACTGGGGAATGAAGCATGAATTTACATCCTGACCTACTTCCAAAGTTAGCTCGATCGAAAATCTTAAACGGATTAGCCGAGTATCCGATACGTTTATATTAATTTTCAACTATAGGTATATCAGAGTCGGCGATGGAATATGATTTTTCTCGGATATTTAACACAACACGAGCTTCAGGCAATTTACCATCCTTCCACAAGTTGACGCTTTTGCAATTTCCGATCGTATACCAAGTTTTAACGGGTATATCGATCAAATATCGAATATTAAATATGCTCGAGCCAGGTGCCACTTTGTAATAATAGTTTCTCAAATTGACACAGTGAAAAGTAAGACCATCAGCGTAAAATCTAAAAAGGAACTCTATAAGAAGACTTGAAAAGAAGATTACACGGGGAACCTTATCAAAAGTACTTATTACTAAAAGGAATGAGGCCGCTACTAATTAATTTTTCGAAAGTTCAAACGCCAGTATCGCAATAAGTATCAACTGCCTTAACTAATCTTAACTTCCAACTTTAATCACAATCTACGAAAATACACGGCTACTCGAAAGTCTATATTTGTAATTAAATTCTCGTCCGATAAACAACAAAGTCCGGCCTATTTGCAGATGATCAGCCAAAATCATTAACAGAGAGTTAAAACCTGCTCTAATCCTCGACGTAATAACCCGCAAAGCTGCGAGCATCGAAGAATTAGCGAGAAGAAGAAGAAGAAGAAGGCCGCCCAGTACAATTAATCCTTCTCGGCCTCTATATAGCGGCTCGAGAATGACTGGGTTTCCCACGCCGAGGATTTGGGTCACTCGTAAATCCTGGCTGCTTGAAAATTCCCGAATACATAGATATATATACCTACTGCAAGCTTATAAAATTCAAAATGCATAAATGTTTCTGTTACAGACGTGCACTGTCCAATGCTGAACGCAGCGGAGCCTCCATTGATCGCGAAAATCGAGGGTCCACGACTGGGCGAAAGCGCGACGTTCGAGTGCCCGCACGGCTACAGGCTTGAAGGTGCCTCGAGCATGACGTGCCAATACAATGGTGAGTAGTAGTGCTCTCTCTCTCTCTCTCTATGCTTCGCTTGGCTTTTCTCGTTCGCTGACCTATACCTCCATTAACTCTGTTCGGCTCTCTCGTCTTGCTGCCTCTCTGAACTGATTGAAGTCGAGGTGAAGCTCTTGCTCTCCTCTCACTTATAGAGCCGGATAGAGAGAGAGTGAAATTGCACGGTTTAATTTTCCGAGATCGATGTTCTCTCTACTACTGCAGGCTTTGAGAGCTTGTGGATTTTCCTTGACTTTTTGGTTTTCATTATTATTTGATTTCAATTGCAGTTTGTCGTATCTGTAGATTATTGAGAGCTTGCAAAATGCGATGTGACCCAATAACCCATGATAATAATATTCGTCGTAAAATCCCCGATATATACTCGAATCAATCGTCAAGCCTTCGCAATTATACTATTCATGTATCATATTATATTATCAACAATTAATATTCGCGGTTATACCTACTCTGACTTGTTTGATTTGCTGAATGAACATTAGCGATCGAACTTTCTTGTGTCCTTTCCGATTTCACTTGATTAGTGCCAATATATTCGATAGCTAAATTGAAGCATGGAATAGGTCGCCATGTTGCGTAGAATTATTATTGCGAAGAAAACAATACAACTTGATCTTTGTGTCGTTTCCAATAGAAAACGCAATTTGTAATATGGAACAAAAATAAAAGGTCAAAGTTAGAGTATATAATATTTAACTCGAATCCCTCATCCACTTGAATAATTTACCGACGCCAAAAAATGCATAAAAAGAAACTTCTGCTCGTTCCTCTAGGTATATACAGCTTCAACTCTTGAGGGAAAAAAACTTAAGCCCGATACGCTCGCGAATTCAATCTCGCGAAAGACAGACGAACCGACGGAATATAAGAAGAAAGCTGCAGCCACTGCGGCGGAGGAATAAAAATGCTGCGTTCTCTTTTGTCTCTTTTCGCAATGCAGCTGGCTTTCTCTCTCTCTCTACTTTCGCTTAATTAAATCAACCGATGCTCTTTCCCACGATGCTCAGTTTGCTTTATTATAGTTTCCCTCTCGATCGTTCGCTTTTCCTCTGATTTCCTTATTTTTCTCCTCGTCTTTCAGCTCTCGATTTTCCTCGCAGTTGCTCAACTTCTTTCCATGCCCCACTGCACTTTTTGCTTTCTCTGCATCTCTCGACTCTGTAGCTTAATTAAACACTCTTTCGCTCGTCAAGGTGCATCGTCGTGTCGAGTGCAATTATATCATATTTCTTTGGCAAACATAAACTATTTCTAAGTGAAAACTGATATCGGACGAAGCACAAAGCGTCACTCTTACTACTAATTTCAAAATACACAAAGCGTTTTCGTTCCATCTCCACGTCGTCCAACACCTTATAGTTCCTTACTCCATAGTGTCTTCTTTGTCTTCCACTTGCGCGTTATTTTTATCTCCGTCACCGCGGCGCGAGAACGAATGGCGCACTTATCTTAAATCACTCTATCGAGGCTCTCTCTCTCTCTCTTTTTCTCTCTTGTGCCTCGTGTTTTCCTATACGTGCAGAAGGAGCACAAAGAGAATACTGCAGAAAACTTTCTTTATTCTCGTACGAAATCGGGAACAGCTTAGGAGGATATCGTCGACGCTTTTTCCCACCAGTGATCGGAGTAATTGGAGTCCGTTGTTGCGCGTAGCGTCGCTTTCGTTATATACTTTCGATTTGTTTTCTGGTTCATCTGCTGCTGTTGTTTGTTTTAACGACGGATCGTGTGCTTTAGTGATTCGTGGAGGGTTTGATTTTTAGGTCAGATTGATGAGTTTTACGTCTATCTCTTTTCGTTACGAAGGATATTTTTTGTGGAGGACGGAATGAGCGATTACGTAGGTTTAAACTTGTCAAAATGCTGAGCTGAATTGATTTTTCGTTTGTGCTTGAAATGGTTTAATTTTTTAATAATACTCTCTTATAGTACCTATATATTATAATGGTCTTATAGATTCTTCGTATAAATCGTCAGCAGTATATGAGCTTTTAACTACAAGTCTGAGAAATAACAATAAACGAGATTCCAACACATTACCCCCTGATTTATACTCTCGGCGCATTCAATATCTTAAACTTTCGCGTGCTCTCGTGTATTCTTGCAATTCCACTCGCCGTTTTCAGTTACAAATGCGCCTCGTAAGCTTACCTTACATTCTTATCATCGCGTATATACCATTACAGTATATACAGTACAGCAACTGAAATTCACGAATAAGTAATTCCGACTGTTGAAAATTCACTTGAACCATATATAGGTATAGCTAACGTTGCATCATCGATGTAATCTACACCGATCGATAATTATAAGTATAACACATGGTATCCTATACTGCCTCTATCATGTTTCAGGTAAATGGTCGGCAGACGTGCCTCACTGCGAGGCGATAATCTGCCCGGCGGTGCAGCCTATGAACCCGAATCTCCAGCTGTTGGAACACAACAACAGCTACGGCGGTCGAGCGGTCTTCACCTGTATGTGGGGACATAGGCTTCGTGGCCCACAAGCCATCAAATGCGGCAGTGATGGTGCTTGGAGCGGATCGATACCCACCTGCACGGGTGAGTTTACTCTTTGGAATATTGACGCTTTGATGCTTGAATTCGGTATGCGAATGGATTTTTTTTGCGACGAAGCGAGATTATGTTTTCGTTTTATTCATCTGAGTTTTAGTTTTATTCTTCTTTTTAATGGGCACGTATATGTCTCATATACGTAATTACGAAATATACAATCGATGCGGCGATTTGGAAGCTTTCAAGCTGAGCAAATAATTGCGATCGTTCAATTTTAAACAATTAATTCGATGACATTACAATATTTCAATTTTACACGGATTCAACTTTTGATCAAAATTATAGCCTCGTGGGCAAATAATAATTTTATATTGATATACCAACGTTCGTCATCAGCGATGCCTCGAATAAATTAAAATCATATTTTATATTTTATCTCTGAAATGGAATTTACCAATTTCGTTAATAAATCACGAAATCATTTTATTCCAATATAATTCGAACAAAGTATACAAATATAAATTCTACAATTATTCGAAGCTGTACGAAATTAAAATAATATTCATCCCATATCGATCGCGGCTAGGCAGCCGTCCGCGAATTTTAAACGTCTGCTCGACAAAACTGCGACTAATTCTTCCTGGTTTATATATAGGTATATCGCGGACAAGAAAGATACATCAGGCCGAGAAAAGCGCGCCGGAAATTGCTTCGTTATAACTTGGTCGACTGCGTCCGCAACTCGAAACTTGTATACCGCGGCACAAGTGGCAGCACACAACTTGGAAGTTCTCCGGTCGAGTCGTTGCTCTCTGTATGGAATACACATTGAGGGTGTGAGCTTTCGCACAATCACAATTTGCTGGACCCATTTTTTTTTTATTACGAAAAAGCGTTATGATCTATAAGGTCCAAGTCTCGTGACTCCGGTTACTTATTAAAAAGGTGATATTTATAGCCCAGCGTATAATATCCTCTCCGAGCAATAATTATTATGGCAACGCGAAACTGCTGTTACTATATGGGGCTTATTAATCACGAGTTTCTGATTCATATCCCCATCTCCGTTATTTTTCTCCTCGCCGACTACACGCGTGACCCTAAATTGTTCACTAAGTGCACATTACTCTCCTTACCAAGCCTGATTTCTCCATAAATTCACTCTTAAAAAAAAAATTTCTTTTCTCTCGCAACAACTCATTCCTTCGTCGCGAAATCCAACGGTCCGCGTATATAAAGCTTTATGGAATCTTATTTTCTCGCGCGTAAAATATAATATATAAAATACATAAAACGCCAAGTCACGCGAGTTAATATCTGACACGAATCGAAGCTGCTGCACACGTGTATGTATGTATATACAAGTTGCAGGCGTTCGAGCGTCTCTCTCTTTCTTTCGAGTCGACGGACAGTGAGAGAAAGAGTAGAGAGCTACTGTGAAGCGCAGTCGCGGTTCAACGGAGCATCAATTTCAGATGTCAGCCGAGAGGAGAGGCATAAAATTCCTTTTTCGCGGCGTAATTAAATGCAGCCGACGTCCTTTGTGTCTGAGTGTATTTTCGTCGGGTATATAATATGGTATGAGAGGAGGAGCCACTTGGGAATTTGGTTTTGGTTATTTTCGCCGGAATATCGGCCGGTGAGAACTTTGAGTCGTGATTTTAATGGCGGGGAGGAGTCGACGCTGTCGAGAGCTTTTTTATTGCGCTGAGTGCTGGAGACGGTATTGAGGGATTTTTTTTTTCTTTTGACTTTTTTTCTCAAAGGTAAAGGCTGAAATTAATCTAGTGCCCATTTTTACAAAGGAATTGGTAGTGTGAAGATGTTTAAATATTTGAATCGAGAAAATGTAGCTAGTTTTTCAAAGAAAAATACCGATAAAAATAAAGTAGATGGAGTATTATTTCGGGACGTTCCGAAATGAACAACAGTGCCTGAGTTTATTTCAGAACGTTCCGAAGTTAATGTCTCGAGACAATGACGCTTTCTTCATTATCTGTTTCATAGCATTTGTTAAAAAAACACAATCGCCTAGAAGCCCATGCTATTTTCAGAATAAGCCATCATCACTTATATATCAACGTGTCCACCCACGTCTCTCAAAAAAGAAGTCAAAGTCATTCTCCAAAGTAGCAGCCTGACCACACACATATAACCGGACAATAAGACTCCTCACAATAGCCCTTTCTCCCGCCAAATCAGTCCTCGTCGGCTGGCGACAGCACTTGTCTAAGATCAATAAAGGCTTACCTCGTACACACATATACACACGAGATCAACTGTTCGACGCACTGACCTCGACGTGCATGACTCCTAGAGATATACTATACATACTCTCCCGCATGTGTTTGATTTAACGCGTTATACTCCGGCGCACTGCATAAACAGTCCGTGACGCGCATACCGATGACTTCATCCGACTCTCTCTCTCTGTGTATGTGAGTATATTATATATACAGAAGTAGCGCAGGCTGTCACGAGAGGAATTATTAATTCGAGAACTACAGTAGGGAGAGGGATATTCGCCTGTATATCAATTGTCGAGCGCAGACAAGTGGCGCGAATGGAAAAGTTATCCAATTAGTAGGTGTGGCGTGGGCTGATTATTCTTTCAACTAGGTATAATAGAGGGCGTTTCTTTTGTTCTCGAGCGACGGGGAAAGTATAACGCGCGTGATAACGTTTATTGGATTGAAGCGCTTCATTCGCCAAATGTTGCTTATTGTTATAATTATATCACTTGTTCATCCATAGTATATTATTACGCCTGGATTTCGTAGGCATTTTTTTTTTTCGTTCGAAATCCAATCAATCTTCTCTCGCACAAAAAAGAATATATACGCATTCAATCACTGCGCTCGAAAAACTAATTATTTGGCAATTTTTTTTTCTTCGCTATACCCGGCCTCCTTATTGCTTTTCTCGTCCGCTCTCGGCGCTGAGAGTAATAAAAACGAAAGCGGAAATTTCGTCCTCCATCTCCCTCTCTTATTGCCGTATCTAATTGCGCCAGCGTCGCATTATATGCTTTTTCGCCCTTATTCTCTCGTAGCTTAATTTTCACTTCATTTAACATCGGGCGAATTTCTCGCCCTGGTGTCCTAAGAAGACAAGATGACGCCTACGGGTTTGAGAGACGTTCCGAGTGACGTTACTAGACGAACCGCTAGAGCGAAAAGCTAAATTGTATTTTGATCGCAGCGTAAGAAACTTGTACAACGTGAGATGAATTAATTATATTATTTCGGTAAATATACTTACGATGCCTTATTCACTCGAATGTACACGAAGCAATAAATACACACATGTTTAATAGCCACAGCAGCTCTAAAATATTGTATACTACCCCCGATAACATTTACCGCTCGTAACGAAGCAAAATTCAGCGTCTGATCGGTACTAAACTCGATGCCCTTCCATCCCAACTGGCTTTTACACGTCGCACACACACACATAACTCCACCCTCCAACAATCCCCCCTTGGCAGCTCGTCATATTCGCCGCCGCAATCAACGATTCACGATCTCACCCACACAGCCACGCGCCAATAACAATCCCAACTCCGGCGATTCTCTGTCGGCACAGAAATAAAAAAAAACTTTCAATAAAAGACCTCTCTCCGTCTCAATAAGACGATCTTTATCAGCGCACGCAGTCGATAAAAGGCGCGCGTAATTACAAATAACAGCGGCTCAATTTTCCGTTCGCCCGTGTTTCTCCTTCGAGGACGCTATATACTCTCCTCGGGGAATCGCGAACGTCGAGCCGTGTCCGACATGGGGGGGGGGAAGAGAGATGATCAGCCCTGCTCACGTCGAAAACTAACGAACGAGCTGCGAGAAAGAGAAAGTTCAGGCTTCTGCTGGCGAAAAGTACAATCTCTCGAGGCGGCCAACTTTGTCCCTTTTGGAGAGAGGGTGAGGTAATTCACGGGCTCTTGGGCTGTGGTAATCCTTTGTTGAAGAATTTTAAGAATTTTCTTTTTTTTTGGCTGCTGCGGGGTGTATAGTGTTTTAGAATTCTTGAGTGGAAATTAGGGGGTTCGATGATTCTATATTGAAAAAACTCTATGCGAACGACATTTTGTAAAAGCCGCATGATGTGTACAACGTGTTATTGAACGAGAATATACCGCACTCGTGAAATTAAAAATAAATATTTTCCACGGCAAAAATGTCTGTCTACCTCGGCGCGTCGAAAAAGCGCAGTCGGCAAATAAAAAGCCGAAACCCGATTCCTTTCGAGCGAAAACCCGCCCGTCTCTCAAAATCATCCTCGAAAATACTCGCGACGGCAACGTCATATTTTCAGCGGGTCACGCGTTATACATCTTCCGTTATAACTCGCGAGCTATCCTTTAACGGCTTGAAGCTTTCTCGAAAAGTTTAAGACGCGTATTTACCGTGTCTCTCACGATGCCTCGCGTTTCCACTTCCTTTTTGTGCCCGGTAATTCTAGACTTTCGCTCCCGTGTATTTTCCCTACTTTCGGCTACTGCTTCTTGGCACTCGTTGCCTCTTGTTCGGCTTTCTCGCGGAGGGAATGTAACGAGTACTGCCCGGCTGAGGAAATTGCAGGGCCACTTATTGCCCTGCACGAGAAAAGCGCTTTCGACTTGCGCTAATAGAGACGCGTGGTAATGCTTTCTATATATATATAATCCTCGTGCGATCTTTGAACCTTGCGAAGATCCTCGTCGTCGTTGCTACTTTTGCTACGTCTACCGTCTCATTAATAGTACAAAAACCAGTCTAATCAATCGAAACGTTATATCTGTTGCAGAAATAACGTGTCCAACGCCACCGGCGCCAAAGAACGGCCGCATAGTGGAGCACGAGCAGCAGCTGCGACAGCAGCACTCGAAGCGCAGAACGCACCGAGTTGGCGCATTGGTGCGTTTCTCCTGTCTGCCGGGACATCAGCTCATCGGCCAGGCTTCGGTTATCTGCACCGAGAACGGCACGTGGTCGCATCAGCCGCCAATCTGTAAGTCCGCACGCTTTGTGTTTTATACGAGAAAAAGTTTTTTCATCTGGTTTGGAGAGTTTGTTATAGTAGTTATTCATACATAGACGATTGAGAATTACAGTAGTCCGTCTGGACAATTTAATGGCTAGATTGACCGGTCTATATTGATTGCCTTTCGTCTGACCCTTGTAATTACGTTTCACCGTTTGCTTTATTACGGGCGGTTATTGAGTTCTTTTTCAAACTCGTTTTTGCAGAATGAAACGCTCTCATTTATCTCCTGCCGTCCGTCTCTGACTGCGATCCAATCGCGTGATGTAATATTTCTAGTATATTCTCAGCTTGCAGTATAGTATCAAGATATCGTTTAATTTTACATAAAAAACGAGTAAATTCAGCCAATCTGCCTAAGCTAAGCTTCCATCCAAAATACAGTATATATATCTATTGTCCAAACGACTACGGGTCTCGCGCAACTTTCTCCTGTATACGAAATAGGTTATCGCGATGGAGCCGTAACAGTTGAAGCGGAAACAGGCTGCGAAAGCAATATCCGTCCTAACGTCCAACTCTTCCTCCCCAGCGTCCACTACTTTCCAATCCCTCTTATATACACACACACATAGAGTCTGGGCTGCTATCACGCAGACTTTACTACTGCGATCGACAGACGGCGCATATATATCATTTCTCGCTTTCTTTGTAGTCGTCGTGTGCACCGCAGACTAATTGCCCCGTTACGCGCGGAAACAGCAGCAGCAGGCCTCCGAAAGTCATTTGCTCGAGCAAACGCAATTTCGATTCTCCAGTGTGTGAGCTTTCGTTCGGATGCTTAGTCGAGGCGAAGGGATGGATGGCTGTTTGAGAGGCAGACGGGAGAGTGGAGGGTTCTTTGATGAGGATCGAGTCTGTTAAATGTTGGCTTTAAGTAGTCCGACGAGAAGAGAGAGAGAGAGAGAGTGTATGTTTCTGGAAAGTCATTGCGCGAGTGCGTTTGAGCTTGAAATTGAATCACTCTCGCTGTTTTCAGAGGGTATGGGAAAAGCTTGTTGTAGATTTGTAGGATGCTATAGTTATTTTAGTGTAATTTATATTTATTTTTGTTTTATAAATTTTTGTTTACTGCTTTATTAGCCGGTAGCTGAAGCGGATAATGATGTAATAAACAAATGAGCTTTCGTTGTATATAGTTTGAAAGCCAGCTGTGCTGTTGTGGGTCGTATTTTGCATAGTTAATTTTCATTGTTCTATTATACAAGCTAATACTTTATGAGACTACATACTGTTCGCAGAAGCTTTGGCCTCGAACAAAAACGAGTAGCTTATTGTGAATTAACAATTACATCATCATTCGCATTCAGTAACCAGGGCAGGGAAACTCGTAACATAAACAATGTTTCTAATAATTACACCATACCCATCGATACAATAGCCAGTAAATCAAACCGTTCGTGCATCACCGATGCGAACATTCCATATACCTATTTTCCTTCATAACGAACAACATTGCTAATTTCATTTGAAAAATATAACAGAGATAATGAAAAAACTTGATTTTCATCATTCACAGGTGACGTAAGGTGTCCCTACCCAGGCGATCCACCACACGGGCGAATCGCGCCTCTGAAGTTCTGGTACAAGTCCGGTGACACGATTCAGGTGACCTGTTCACCAGGTTACGTGACACCCTTGGAACCAGTCCGAAAACCGACCTGCCGTGAAAACGGCATCTGGAGCGGTCCACCACCGCCTTGTCGCTCCTACAGGGATGTGTGATCGAGTCCCGGCGCTATCCGCGAGCAAACCCAGAGCAGCGGAGAATAAGCTCGAGGAAGAGAGAGAGAGAAGCGCCGAGAAGAAGAAGAATAATCGTGCGCGAGGAGGAAAACAACGAGCGACGCGCGTGACCTGCCTCGGCGATAGCAGCAGGTCGTTCTCTCTCTCTCTCTTTCTCTCACTCTCTTTCTCGACGTGGCTACTGGAAAAATACCGGAGGCAAACGAAATTACCGGAGTCTCTGCCAAACGAACCGACCGGCTTTTTTTTTTCTATTATCGAGCACCGGTTTCTCCTCTATCTCTGGCTCCCTCTTTCTCTTTTCGTCTGTGTACATATAACTACATACACTCCTATATGCCTTTTGAAAAAAAAGTAATAAATCAAATGAATTTTTCGGTTCCCGTCTTCGCACGGAACGCAATCGCGCTTTTTCAACAGGGAATGCAAATGAGAAAACTGTATAGCGAGGACCGGTCGCTGCTATACCATCGCGTATGTAGCGCAAATATTTTCCATGCGCACATAGATATATAACAAACACGAATAAATGCCGGCGCTTCTGTTGGTGGCAGTTTCGGGACGAGTTTCGAGAACTGAAAATGGGACGAGCCGAAAACAAGCGCGAAATCCTCGAGCTTAGAGAGATATTCTGAAAGCACAGAGAAAGAGAGACGAGTTTATGTCGTGTTTGCGAGTGAGCGCACGTGACCTCTCTCTCTCTCTCTCGTGAGAACAAGACATTGAGGATGGTCATGCTGGCTGTTGCAGAAGTGTAGGACGGTCTCATGCATGTATAAATGTGTTTACACGAGGAGGTAAATAAACTGTGAGGGAGAGAGAGCGACGAATAACAACGGAATTGGTTGTGAGAGGATCTGTGCAAATTTTGCCACAGCTTTGAGATGGATCGAGATTACTTGTCTTTCTCGGTGATAAACGTGGAATTTTAACAACATTTCTTAATCAATGGTACTTTATGACTACGAAAAAAAGTGAAAAGTCACTTACTCCCCGAAAAATTAATTCACACGCGCGCGATAAAAACCACGACTACCACGCGCAAATTCAAATACGCTAAGCGCGGAAGAACATTATACAAATACAGTCCCGAAAACTTGCAGCAACGGCACGTAGAGCTGTCGCTTTATACTATACTCATACAGAAAAAAAAAATACATGAAAATCTGGCGTGGAAACGAATGGCAGGTACGAGACTCGTTTACGTCATGAGCTCCACTTTTTCCGGCAAAGGCTTTCGGGACTGAGAGCGACACTTCATATTTATACAATATACATCCGAGATCGATATTACATAATTACGCTCAGCGGAAATCGGCAATCGCGTTAGTTCGAAAATACACACGTTCCCCACAGACGCGCGCTAGAAACGAGAGTACTATTTTTCTACTACGTCGTCCAAGATGAGCGACAGTATAGAATCCTTCCGAATATGACGCCGAAAATAAACCAGAAAATCATCCACCGAGTTAACAAGAAAAAAGAACGCCAATTTCCATCTGGTAATCAACAACCCAGACAAGACAGAAAGAGAGAGAGAGAGAGAGAGAGAAGCGCGAGTGCGAGAGATTAATTAAGCTCCAGCCCTCGAGTCAGTCGGTTAGAGTGAGAGAGAGAAAGCATATATATATAAACCGAGGAGGCCGTGCTGCGCGCGAACGGCGGCCGCGGCCGCGTGTGTAAATATTAATTCCACAGCGTGTGGCCGGCTGAACTCGTGCGTGTACGTATATAAATGAGGTTAGTTCAGAGAAACGCGGAGGGCTATATACATATATAGAAACACATATATGTGTATATACACACGCGCGTCCCGAGTGCATTTCCAGGATGATGCTGGACCGAGTACAGCCGGCGCGCACTGCAGTTGCTAGCTTAAGCGCCGCACACGGGAAACGGCATTAAGTGAACTCATTAGCGGTATTATCATTTTAGAGTATACGACGCCGATGACCTCTCGCCTGATGAGCAAACTGCGCGCGAGATATAGATATATTATTATATACTTATGTATATGCTGGCCGAGACGAGAATATGCAAGCTGCTTTGGTTTTTGTACGTGTGACTACTATATAATATTTATTATATTATAATGTGGGCCTGAGAAGAGGGTGCGTTGATTGTTCTGAGAGTTCTGGGTCATTGAGTATATCGTGCTTTTGAGAGACTTTTTGATCAATGGAAAATTGAGTTTAAGCCTAATATTTTATTTATTAAATAGAACTCACTTGATGACAATGTCGACGAATTTGTTTATTCGTATATAATATAAAAACGTATGCTTTTTTAATACACAAAGGAGTAGCGTACTCAATGACCTGATTCCGGCAATTTTATCAAAAAAGTTGAGAATTTCATAACACAGCGCGCCCAGTATAATAATTAATCACGAGATAATAAAGAGCAACACGTGACAAATGTTTGTACGATTTATTTATCAGAAAACAAAAGACTGTAGAAGCTAGGAAAATAAACATCGATTTTGTTGTTCTAAGAAAAAAATGATAAATAATAACAAAGAAGTACGCATTGAGTTTTAAGTGGACAACGAAAAGCTTGTTCATTTGCTGTTCGAGAGCATCGAGTCGTGTTTTAGCGCAAGTTTATCTATAAGAAATATTCTAGAACTTATTCCTTTCATATCGATGTATAATAAAGTACTGTTTATTCTTTAAGCCATGTATTTTCTTTCGAAAACCCTTTGTATTTTTCCCTGTATAACCTGTTTTATCCTTTTTATCTGGTTAACGTAAAACAAGAGGTAAGAAAATGCATGCAACGAGTTTTCGCAGTGCACAAAAAGTGCAAGGCAAATATGTCCTCTCTGCTAAAGAAATCAGTTGAAATCCTTACATACAGGTAAGTCAACTCTATATCACAGTAATTCAATTTTCCATCACATTCCCATTTGGAAAATCAAAATTCCAGCTTCAATTCAGGCAGCACTGAAATAAATCCCTTGAAATAAACATATACCCTTACACGACATCTTTCACGTAAAAGCGAAAAAAAAAAATCTCGAGCAACTCTCCGTATAAATTTTCGCAACGAACATACTCCCGCATTATCCTAAACTGCTGCAGTCTTATCAGAAAAAGGCGCGCATGCAAAAAGCTTCGCTCTCGAGGTGTCTCGGAAAATAAAACACTATAAACTGCAGACGCTTCTCTCGTAGAAAAGAAAAAGGCGCTCTCGCTCATGCATCTCAAAACCAGAGTCTCTTCCGCATGCGCTCACACGCGCCGCTGTCATCGCGCCGTCCAACAAATGTATTCAAATATATTTACCCCGACTTTAATAATGTGCGCGGCTCCATTATTGTTCAAGCGGCGGCGCCCGAGGTCGTGACAACGCAGTCCATATACTGTGGCTTATGACTTTGAGAGGGCAATAACACCGCGGCGGCCGTCTACTTACTCATCTGGAGGCAAGTTCGTTTTTCTTACTTTTTTTTTCCCTCGTCGACTTCGTATACTCGATTTTCTACTGTGCGGAGAGAAAAACTGCATTACGCGCTTTGTATTATAATGGCTTTTGAGTGGCACACTCGCGCGATGCGAAAGAATTCGTAGCTTCATTCGGTTTATTTGTTTTTATGACAGGGCGAAGTGTTTGCAATTCGCTCGTCAGAGTCGGATTTAATGAAATTGGACTCTTTTCGAGAATGACGTTCTCGTTTGTTATAATTTCACTCGGAAATTCAATTCGCTTCTTTTTTTTTTGTTTGTCGTTGAATTATTCAGAGCAAGTTTGAATTTCATCCTGCAATATACCTCTCTTCTCGGATTTTCATTGGATTTCAAAAACTAACTCGGCAATAGAATTTTCATGTCACGCCTCATCTTTCTCAAACAAAGAAACGTTCACACACACACACACGAGTATACCTTCCCTCCCAAACCACATTCTCCGTTTAATCCATCCTCTCTCCGCAGCCCATCTCGAGCTATATATACCTATACTACAGACTTCCATAAAAGACCCACTAAACGTTTTCGAGACTAGCTTTCTCGCGCAAGAGCCTATAAGATGAAGAGCCGAGCTGCTCCGCAGATTTTTCCTCTCTGGCAACTTTAGCTTCGCGGTGCGGTGGGCGTCGGGCTCATTTCCCATCTCACGGCTGGATAGGCGGCTGAATGAGCTCGATTTCGAGGCAATTTTTCAAGCCGCCACAGCTTTAAAGTCGAGAGCTGACTGTCGTCGCGTTGGAGAGAGAGAGAGCTGTGGGCTCCGTTGCGAGTTAATTGAGCCGAAGAAAAGTTTTTTGGGAGGGGGCGTTTAGAGGGTGATAACGAAAATGCGCGGCTTGATTTGTTTTTCTTTCTTTTTTTTCACTGCGTAGGTTGGTTGAGGAAAGTTTTATTGGATCGTTATGGGGAATTCTTGGCTCTGCGAGGGCGAGGAACTTTGTTTTGCAGTAGGAAAGTGAGAGGATAGTTTCGGCTATTAATTAGCGACGCTTTTTATATATACAAACTCGGTGATATGCTGTGGGGAAGTAAATTTTCCGTCGGTTATAGCCGTCGTGAATGTTTGTTATCGAGAGTTGCAAACTTCTGCGAACGCTCGTAATTTTTTTCGAAAAAAATGTATGGCGTCGTATAAATATAACGAAGGAAAATCGCAAACAAAAGCTCATCAGGCGCCGGCTTGGCAAACTCTCGGAAATTGCCTAAATTCAATTTCTCTCTCTTGCGCTAAAACCTCCCCTCGTCTCGTTCTCACTCGAGTCAATGCGCCGACTTTTCCGATACGCTTATAATCGAGTTGAGAAAGAAGCGCGCCTTCTTCTCGAGGATGAACTTACCCTTCGCTTCCTCTTCTTCCACACCGCTCACACACACTTAATTCGCGCCACTTCGAGACAACGGCGCCGAAACAATTAACGCACGTAACTTTTTCCGTGAGAAAAAATACTGGGGACAGCTTTATAGTCGAGCGGAAAAGATATAAAGAGGTTAGGTGGGATAAGTAAAGAAGGATATGTTCAGAGGGGGTAGGCTAGATTTAAAGGGAGAAAAAATAAGCAGCCGGAGGACGTGTATAAGTTTCAAGAGGAAAAACTCGTTCGAATGTGGTGGATATACTTAATAAGGAGATTGTTCACGAGGAAGAAAAGGCGAGAATTATTCAAACTTTTGAATTGGTGAGAATTTTATTTTCGTTGAAATTTTTGTTTGCAAGAACACAATGAATACTTATTAGGTAAAAATAACGCTGGGTATAAAGTTATAATTGAAATAAAATTGTTAGAGGGTCTATTACGTTGTGGAAGATAGCATACTTAACCCATATACGAGATGTAACCAATTTTCATCGAAGTACCACGCACGGAGTTACTGCGCATTATTGTTATTATTATTATTATTACGTGGGAGGTATAAAATACTACTCTGTTAGCACTTTGAGTTTATTACGTTGTAAATAATTTGAAAAAGAAAGTCAATAAAATTGTAATATTTGTCAAATAAAGTTTTCTTTTATACAAAAAATATATGATAAAAGTCAGGACTCATATTTCGAAGATTTGTATACCTACACCGTTATCATCACCCTCTTCTCAGAGTAGCAAAATTATTGGACGACTTAATCACGCTAAATGAGTCCGCTAATGAATATCCATTCTAATAAAACTTGGAACACCCGGCCGCCTCGTAATTACGAATTATTTGACGAGTCTCTGCCTCGATCTCCATTATAATCATTCCCGTACTTCCAACCAACGCAAAAAAAAAAAAAAAAATTTTAAAAAAACCCTCCGGCGACTTTCTCATTTTCCGCGATTGCAATTCACGTCGATTCCACTCGCGCGCGTACGTTTTATATATACATAAGCAGATTAAATTACAAGTATATAGCTCTCGCGCACGCGGAGAAAAATGATTCGCTCGATAACTTTTTCTGACAGGCAATCTAGAGCCGACTCGCCTGATTAAGCTACGCGATAATAACGCGGAAATACCATTTCCGTTATTATTCGCGAAAACTCGCTGCCCTAACATAATTATGTTCTGAAAAAGAAGACTAGAGCTAATATCTCCGATCGACTTTTTTATTCCATCCCATAAATTAATTAAGCTCCTTATTTTAATCAGCCAGTGCGTATGTATACATAGATGGGGTGAAATGGGAGAGACGGAATACCTACTTTGGGATATGCGTTGCCGACGAACTATAAAATGGGAGAGAGAGAGAGAGGGAGAACGAGGAATTCCTGTGAATTTTGCGCGTTGGGAAATTACATTGCTCCCGGGAGAGGCCGGCGTATCCGTAAAATTTGAGCGGTTTTAGTTCCACTTGGTTATTAGGCTGCACGATGTGGTAGATGTGGTAATGCTTTTCTTTCGCGTATAATTAAATTTTTGTATTCTACTGTGGTATAGATTCTTTTTTTTTGGACGGAAAGCGCGAGCTGAATACGTGAATAATTCTGTCGCGGTATAATCTGTTGAAGGAATGTTCTTGGAGTCTGGATTGAAGCTGTGATATGAAAAAATATTTTAAAAACTCAATAAATTTACAGTCGCATTTACTAACGCACTGATGGCTACCTGATAGTAACAAAGTCACAATTCGATTTGTAATAAACTTGGAGCTCCTGGATCGTCGTCACGTATCTATACTCTCCGAGTAGCCAGTAGGGCCATATCGGGCGATCGGAAAGTCTTTAATTTTATAACGAACGACGCGGCTCGTAAAGCGATTAATCTCTAATTAATTTACGAGTTTCCCTGACGTTTACGACTCGCGGGCGAGCGTCTCGGGTATAGCTTTTATTTTTGTACCCTTTCGAATTTTTATGGACGCGCTCGAAATAGGAACCGCTGCGTAAAGTTTGATTTTGATTCCACCCGATGGAACGGCTTTCCTGATAAATAAAAATGGAAATGTCGCTGGGTTCGAAGGATATAACGATGAATTTTGAAAGGAGGTTATTATAATGAAGCTTCGGCTATGCAAGCTCGTCCGCCGCTTTTTGATTTCGCTCTATTAAATTAACAATGAGAGTGAATTTTATAGCTTTGGATCGGGTTATACGTATCGTCATTTTGCCGGGGCTTATTAAAAATTTATGGGGAAATCAGGGCGTAACTCGAATATCGATCATCATCCGATCTCGTGAATAATGGAATGAATGCTGAACTTTATTTGCAATTTTTTTTTTTTGTACTTTCAAACATTCCGAGTAATGCATTTTCGAATTTTTTAATATAAATTCGATGAATATCGCAATTTTATCGCGAGAAACAGTAACCCAAATTTGTTATTCTACAATAACAATCAGAAATCCGAAACCGCAACACAAAGAAAATTAATATCGAAATATACCCGCACCGTAGATTCAACGCAAAATAAAATTCATTACCTCCGAAAGCTCTTCCTCTTCCTAACAGACATTCGCGAGCTTTCTTACAAGCGAAAATGTCACGTATATAGTCGTTACGAATCTAGAAACACGTATGGAGAGCAGCGATGTTTCAAGAGGGTGTATATCGTATAGCTATGCAGGAGAAACGCAAAGCCGCCGCGACGCGACCCTAAAGCCGCGGCATTACCACACTGATTACACACGTCGGTTGAGGCGGATACCTAATCGATGGCTACATCGACTGCTGCGCCGGCTCGATTGACTTCGACCACAGAGATTAGAGAAACACGTAAAGGGCGCCACTGGCTTGTGTCCTGGGCTCGTTTATGAACGGGAAACTTCCTGCCGAGGGACGAGGATTTGACGCGAGGATGTGTTTTGTGCTCGCGGAGGTCAAGCATTTCTAAAGCTGGAGGAGAAAATTATTATTCTGACGCAATACGTGAAATTTAATTAGAGAGGAATCGGAAACAATATTTTTTTTGATAAAAATGTATATGAATAAAGTTGGAAAATAAAATTGTGAGCGGAGCCAGTACACGTGAATAACAATAATTAGAGCAAAGGGAAAAGAACTTTTTGGAAAAGTTAGTCGCGCTGTCAAATTGCGTGGAGAGTTTAATGGAGTTTTCAACTATGTTCTTATATGTGCGTCACGAAATGGGAAAGCGAGAGCGCAATTTCCATTTTAAAGGCGAACAAAATCGTATTATTTGGTTATACGATCGCCCCGAGGGATTAAAGTACTGCTATACACGCGGATATCTCTCGTGCTTAAGATTATAATACAAGAAACAATATGAAATCGATTTTTAAACTCGCCCCTCGCGTCACAATGAAATTTCAATCCTTTTGCCGTTTTCGCTTTTAAAGACACGATAAGGGAGACTCGCCAGTGTTATTGCTTTGTAGTAATTGCGCTCCCCGTATCGCTATATTATTTCAACGCAACGCGCGGTTATAATGGCTTTCCTCGGTTCTGGACAAATTCAATTTTATATTTTAATTGCTTAGAATATTTCCATTAAATTACGAATCGCGTATTTGTTTACATGTAGATCAGTCGATATTGAACCATTCAGTTATATAATTAATTAAATATTGACCTACATATCGATAATTTAAACGAGCTTTCAAAGCATTCGAATTCAACGATATACTATATTTAAATATTTAATTTGGTTCTACGCAAGCTATCAATTATTTTATCCTGAATAAAAATTACACTATCCAATAGCGTAAAATCAATATCCGATGCATCATCGCACCGCAATCAACGTTTACCTCTCCACTGCAGTCACTTCTTACTCCTATATATTTATATAATATACTCGAGTCCAACGGGACGCGTTAAATTTTCGGATCGGGGAGTCGGACGTCCGGTCGCGAACGACCGGCGACGGCGAGTAAATTTTACCCGCGGAATTCGAAGCTTCGCGCGCGCGTTATTTAATGTGCCGCAGCCGCGTGGGGAATTTATACGTCGTCGACAAACGCCGACAAAAGCCGGATGATGGAAACGCGCGAGACTTTTTTTTTATTATGGTGTAAAAGAGGATGCGAAGTGCATGCGTGCGTCGCAGTTATAGTATTTATAGAGCTTTTGAAACTGCTGATTTGCCGCTGGATTTTTCGGATGTTTGTGCGTCGAGGAAGTGATGAATTTTGCTTTACTGCAGACGGGTGAGAGGTTATCTGTTTTTGGGAATGAACTGGATTTATTGATGAGTTCGATCGATATAATTAATTCGATTACGATATAATGTGTATGTGTATTTTGACTTTTCCATCCTCCCAGAGGAATCGTTGTCATAGTAAATATTTAAGTTGTGTGTTTAAAACATATTATAGATGTGTTTCGAGGTATTAGAATGTAGAATACATTTTTTTAAATGTCTGACGTACCATCAGAAATGCAACTGTAGCAAATGCATATCCTATAAAGATGACGAGCCACTTGGTCTCCGAAACCGCGTAACTGTATACGCGATAACTCTATCCAACAAACGAAAACAGATAAAACAGCGAATCGACTGGAATAAAAAAAGCTCATTCCCTCTCCACAGGCCAGTAAAGAAATAACGCAAGATCTCTCTCGTAAAGCTCGCTCTTTCTCTCCACAATAGTCATCTCTCTAACTCGAACAGTCTTCCCAAAGCTTTTTTCGAAAACGCGCCTTTTCGCACAATGACGGGAATGATTTTCTCCCTCTTTTCGTCGCGTGAAGAACACTCGACGACTACTTATACCAGCCCTCCTCGATTGCGACGACGAAGACAATGGCGCGACACTCCACAGTATAGGCAAAGCCTTTTTTTTGTCGCCCTCTATTTTCCTCGAGAGGTTTCCCTGCAACGACTGCTGCTGTTGTCGACGTCTGAGAATGCGACTGTTAAGGCGCGAGTGGCTGTCTCAGCGGTAAACAAGTTGATGCGGGTTGAAAGGAGGGGATTTATAAGAAAGATGGATGCGGGCGAGCATTTCGATATTAAATTATCGATTTATCGCTCGTGTCGAATGCGCGGCTTTCAGTTTATGAATGCCATGCTGGATTATTATTATCGTGGAGCGATGCGATTGTGGACAATAATATTTATACGAGAGATGTGAATTATATTAGAAATAATATCGTTAAAACAATAACGACGATTATTTCCATAGTGATTATAGACAATAATCAACGTTTGCAGAATAACAAATTGTTCTTTGCAAGTTCGACGAAAAGCTCGCGAGTAGCTGGATTATTCAGTGAATAGTTTCGACAAAGTGAATATTTATTCAGCATGTGCTGCGAAGCTGACGAGTCGTAAATCTCCAATCCGAATAGATCCACCGAGCTTCAGAACGTTATCGGCTTAATCATCATTTTCCTATAGTATAACCTTCTCGGCGTGTGCACTGCTGTGTATAACCAAAAACTCTTTGCAATACCATGAAATTTAAACATTTAACGAATAACTAACAAAATTCATCTCATCTCCAATAAAAACCCGACAGTTTTGCGATTGCAAGCATTCGCTCATCTATTTTGCCGCGGCAAACAGTCGAGACGTCGAGTGTTGCATAAAACAGTGAAACCTCGTAGAATATTAAACGCGTTTCGCATCATTGCCAGCAACAAACACTCTGCGCGTATCTCATTTGCAAAAACAAGCCGAAGCCGATAACTAATTCATGCCTTGCTCCGCGGCGCGCTAGTTCGAATTTCACTACTATATTTCTTGAAGGCTTCCGCAAAACTATATATACATATACAGTGCACTACGCGCTCGGTTTGGTATTTGCATTTATAAGCAGAAGAAGCTGGCTTAACGGGATTTCATAGTGCACCTCCGGCAGATGCGTATCGTACGTATGTACATGCGTGTGCGTTTCTGTAACGAGAGTCAAGATTTTAATGCAAACAATCGCGGTAAATGTGCATAATATACGCTTGTATATGTTTGTGCTCGTTCGCATACACACATTAACGGTGCAGGTATATTCCCAGCTGAAAAGTTTCATATGATTTATCATATCATATTTTCGAAGTTACATGATAAATCATATGATGCATCATGTGATCGTTTTGAATCATATGATAAATCATATGAAATCTCACATGATTAATCATATGATTTTTTCGATTTTCAGCTGGGTTTAGATTACTATATATAATGGTACGAGATTATTTAAGCTCACGCAATCGATTTTCCACCTAATATTCCGCGGAAAATTCGCAAGTACACGCGCATATATGTACGAATGTATATACGCGTATATCGAGCGCATCCAAGCTCTCGTGGAAAACACATACTAACTCGCTCGAGCAGGGACCTCAGCTCGCGAGTGAAACTCTCCCGCGTGAAAACGGCAGTTTAATGACTTTAACCCAATGTCTCGAAGCGTCGACAGCAACAACCTCTCTCTCAAGCTATATACCTACATACTGCTGCAGCAAAATGAGCAACTTATAACGATGTTTACGCGAGAGCCGATTGCCGACTGCATCATGATCGAATTGGATCTGCTCGAGGAGAAGTCTATATAGCCTAAATCTCGTTTGCCATCTCGCGACGGCGATATATCGGCTTATGCGTCGTCGCTCCCCACGCGGCGAAACTGTCAGTCGACGTCAAGGATTGAGGAGTCAGGACGAGAGAGAGAGAGAGATGATTCTGTAAATGGATTTTAATCGCGTTAGAACGCGGAGATGCTGACGGATATATCGATTTGATGCTTCGCTGTATTATCGCTCCTGTAGCGAGAGTCTATGCTGAGCCAGGGACAAACCGATTATCGACCTAATCGTTGGGGGAGGCTCTTCGATGCGCTTTGCTGCCAAGCTGTATATATACGTATAAGCGAGTATTAATTTTACCGATTAATTGAAACCCGTGTACGGACGTAGTCTTGCTCTCTAACTCTCTGTTCATCGCTTTTGGCTGATTTGGATATCGAATGTAGATTCGACGGGGTTACGGCTTCTTTTCGCGCTTATTCAGAGATTTTTAGTTAATATACCCGAATAAAGAAGAAATCGATCTTTTGCTTATATCTCTATCGCACATTTTCCATCGGCCATGCCTCCAGCGTCTTTTCTCCAGAAGTTTCCAGCAGTGCGACTTTCTCCATCTGCTCTTATATCTCTCCTTCCGACAGTAGGACTCCCACCGAAAATCCCCCTAATCCATCGCGCTCCTTTAATTATACCGCGCTGGAACCGATGCGCCCGATAGGCGAGCGGATAGATCGCCGGCAATTTCTCTACACTGTGGCAGCAGCAAAACTCTCGAAGAAAATTCAGTCACGCTGGTAATACGAGAAATAAAAAATGCAACGTCTATCTTTTAATTCACGGAAATACACATAATTAAAAAGCGTTGGAAAATTAATTGCGGGGCTTGTTATATCTATACAGGTCACAAATAAACGTTTAATGACGATAACGAGGTATATAACCGAGGAAATTGCGAAAAATTGCTGCTAGAGATCGGTTCTTGTGGATCGCGGAAAAATTGTTTTAAGCTGCGGGTTAGCGCTTCGCTTTTCTTTTTTTACTCGGGTCCTTTGTTTCGTTCGAAAGCGTTTCGCGGAGTAATGGAAGTTTCGCTTTTTTATCAGCCCAACGAGCTTGGCTTAGGATACACGAGCTTAACTGCGGCGGTTTACTTTTTTACCGAAAGAGAGAGGGAAGACATGTGTCTTCGGCAGCGCGCGGATCGATTCAGCGATAATGAAAATGAATAATTAAGCATGTGGTCTGAGAAATGTTTATCGCTGAATTTATTTGGGAATTATCGGAAGCTGTTAATATTCCAGTTCTTTTTCGTGGAACGAATTGATTCTACAGTCTTTAATAATGACGAGATTATTTTATAATTGATATATTTTAAAAGAAAACCCATTTAGCTGAATTAAGTATGTTATTAAGATAATTTGTTAATGGTTTAGAACGTGTGATAATTATTTGACTATCAAAAGTATATGATAAAACATTGTTATTCGAATAATTCAATGAAGTGCATATGTCAAAACAATAACATAATTTTACGATCAATACGGTGAACGTTTCAAACATCATTACATCTCGTTTATTTCATTAAGCACAATTAGATCACTCAATTAGATTTGATTTTCACTGACTAAATGTTCATCCACCTGATGGCATGCTCACGAGTAAGTAAGCATTTTTCCAACATTATTGTTCACGAATTGCAGGTGTAAAATTGCAAACACACATAATTATCTCAATAAAAGATTAATGTACAAAAGACAGCTTCCAAATTACACGAATAAACAAAGTGTCGAATCCAGCATATACGTAATAGCCTCTCCCCCGTCAGTATCAACCCCAGCTCGAAGCCCGAAGCTAAAGAGCAAACGCGTCGAGGGTCTAATTACGGCTCGTCGCCCAAAACAGCTTCTCCTGCAAAATAGCAGCGCATTAACCTGCAGCTCGGCTGTCTTTTCACCGGGTTTCATCTCGCGCGAGCTTAACTGCCCGCCGCGGATAAATTCACTTTATTTAACGTGGCCCTACGGGAGCGTTTTGCCGGGCCTTCGATATAAATTGCCGACTCCCACGTGTGTGTATACGTGTGTTAAAGTGTCTGGATCCGCTGCGCCTCGTGCATGCGTGTCTGCACCCTATATTACATACGCTTTACATGGATCGTTGGGGTGTTTGTGTGTGTGGGGGGGATGGCATAGGTTGGTAGTATTACTTTTAATTTCGAGCCGTGTGCCGGAAATGATAAATCCGGGACGCTGAGCGATGTGCGTGTGTTGCAGGGAAATACGAGATTAATGGCGATCGTTTGTGTTTCGCGCGCTGTCTGATGGGATGGTTTAATTGAAAATTTTCTTGTTTCGGGGGCTGACCGGCGATGGATGTCTGTGTGTGGAGGCCTGATTGATGGGGCTTTAATTTATTTGTTCGCTTGTTTCTCTGTCTATATCTCTCTCTTTTAATAATCTTGTGGATGGTTTTCAGTGAATACAAAATATGAATATACATAATTTTAACGTACGAGTAGTACAATTGGCAGGTTGGTATCGATTTAAAATGCGTTTTTTGTCACGTGTCATCCACGATAATGCGATTATGATCTTTGCGCGAGACATGATAATGTTTTTTAGCAGACTTTACTTTATTACACTGCACATTCGTAATTCAAATATGCGTTTATCAGGAGAATGCTGATTTAATAAATGTCATTTAAAGTACATTGCATAATTTTTGGCACCTTTCTTTAAAGTGACTCAATGAAATTTAAAAACAACTTTATCCCACTTATGCAACCGATTACATACGTAATATTCATAATTTTCCTCTAAAAAATCCTACTGATCATAATTTTAAATCCCCTTTTAAAACGTTGTAAAGTTTCTGCAAAATTAATAATTTTCAATTTCTTTTCCGAGCACATCAACAAAAACACTTTGCAAATCCTCGGCCCATAAAAAATCAAAGTACCATTAGCCCGACAACGGGGGGTGTCTTCAAAAGCGCAAGAAAGAAAAGGAGCGCTGTCACTTACCGGCGCCTCGGCTATTGTTCGCGGTCTGCGGAATTCTCCGGAAGATGAGAGAAAGCGAGTCCTTAATTACTCCTGCTAATTGGATGTTTACAGTAAACGAGCTCACCCGCTGAAACAGTCTCAACTATATACTATATCCATGTCACATATAGATATATAGCTTTGTCTTTGCTGTTAGATTTGCTAAAAGTATTGACCTATATCACAATCTTCTTCAGTGTCGTACGAAATTTTTTTGCTTTAGAAATTAGCTGTATTTGTCAATGAATCGTATCTTTGAAACAGAAATCATTGAAATCACCTTTACCTTATTAAATTATCCATATATTTCACTCGTATATAGACATGAGGAAAACATTTACATAATCAAACACTTGCGATATACACTACCTTATCGCGTATATACGCGCACGGATTACTCGCTACATAAACAATTCAGGCGGAGACGCCATATGCGCGAGAGTGAGACGAAAACTGGGATAGAGCAAGAGCAGTGAACCCAAGCCGCGGCGGTGCTGCTCATTAATTTCCGATTAATTAAGTTCGCGGTCGCGACGGCGCGAGCACAAGCGCGACATAATGCCAAGCTGCAGCGAGACGAAATACTCCTTGTATGCGACTCTCAGAGATTTCAGCGGCGTGGAAAGTTTGCCGAGCCGCGAATGAATTAGAAGCCAGAACATATTACGATGAGATTTTGAAGTGCTGGTTTATTACAACTTCTTTTGATAAATTTTAGACTCGATTTTAATCTGATTGAATTAAAATTTCAGGCTTATTATTGCAAGGGAATAACATTCAGTGCAAATTATATTTTAAGATTACGCAATACAGCGTAAAAGGAAATCCTTCGAAACTACTTACGCCGTACCCTCGGCGTAAACAAGACGATTTCCTTATACAGAATGCAAAACTCGAGCGTATCTATATATTCAAGCGGGGGAGGAAAAAAGCGAGGAACGGCCAAAGTGGCACACGATCAATTTTCTCTTCACGCGAGCAAGAGAAATAGAGAATCGCGCTTAATCCGCGGGAGTCGGCGTCGCTCTGAAAAATTGCGGCTCATTTTTACGCATTTTCGCAGCGTGCCGCGCGGTGCGAGTTCCGCGGGGGATTCCTCCGCAGTGGGACGCCAAAAAAGATTTAAAAGCGAGGGTGGCTGCTACTGCTTTTTTTCCTTCTTGGCTCTAGAGCGGATGCTCGCGTTCCTCCTTGTTTTTTCCGTCTCACTTGATAAAACGGGTTACTTTGTTATGCTTTTTCTTGCGCGATGGTCGCTCTAGATTTATTCCGCGTGTGAAAGTTTTTAATTCGAGCCTGAGCCTGGGAATTGACGTTTATTTTATAGTAGGAATGAGGAGGGTATAATTTGTTTGCTTGTGCAATGATTCGTACGATGATTTAAAAAAATAGTATTTTATTCGCTATTGCATGTCTGAATTATTATTAAAGACCTAATTTAGTTTTGGAACATTTGTAAGTGGTATACTGATTTAACTTGTCAACGCCAGTTCATCGTTGATGTAGTCCAAGTAGTACGATACTCTGGTATAAAGATCTGGGTAGCCAGACTCGCAACCCAAGCCGATACCTTCGGAAACAATGCCGACGACGGTAGACTTGTCGGCCAGAACCAAAGGACCACCGCTGTCACCCTGAAAATGTAAACGATTTCGTTATAGCTTCAAATAACATTTGCTCAGATTGTTGTAGATATGATATTTATATAGTTATATATTTGATGCTTCTTTAGGATATTCGTTACTTACTTGACAAGCTCCATATCCTGGACCCAAAGAAGCGCAAAGATGCGCAACAGTGATGACACCGCGTGATGACCAGTAAGCGGCACATGTCTGGGGATTTGTGGCATACATGTAGAGTTGTCTCAGACTCTGAGAGACTGGACCACCAGTGTAAGTAGCACCAAATCCAGTAAGGATCATCTGTGTGTTCTCAGGTATATTCTGGTTAGGTTGGGGCAAACCGATGACCTTGACCGTCGCGGACTCCTTGACCTCTTTCTTCAACTGTGACAAAAATCAATTTTCTCAATGTAACGAAAAAAATTGGCTACTGTACCTTAAAAAAACGATAACTCACTCTGATGACGGCGATGTCATGGTTCATGACAGGAGAAACGTCAACATAGGTGAAAGCTCCATGGTGAGAGATTCTGTCAACGTCCATCAAGGTACCGCCAACCCCGAGAGTGTTGGTGCCGACAAGAATCTTGATCGTGTTCTTGTCCTTTTTCTCAGCGACTAAATTGAAGACGCAATGAGCAGCAGTGAGCACGTGCCTCTTGCTGATCAAAGATCCACCGCATATGTGCCGGCCGTCGACCTGAAGTGATACCTGGTACGGATACTCGCCAACTCTAGCCTCGAGCCTAGGAGCGGTCTGGGCTTCTACTGGAGGATATTGTTGGCCAATCGGGTATTGACTAACCTGGTCACCAATGGGATAGAAACCAATTTGCCCGCCGGGATAAAATTGGCTGTTGGCTAAAATTTTTAATTTTAAGTGCAACTCATTGGTATAAAATAATTCAATCAAATGGAAATCAATATTTCAACAGTTATCATGAAGTAGATTTTCACTTACCCACTGCAAGGCAGCACAAAGCGAGAATCAGCAACAGCTTCATGGTTGGTGTCTGGGATCCAGTAAAGCTCAGATGTCTGAGTCGCAAATGATTCTATTTATATGTAAGATTGAATCGGCGATTGAACTGATAAGGTGTTTATTGAAGTACATCGAGAATGGATATAATGTGCAAGGCAAACAGAAAATTTTAAGCTTTGCGTCAGAATATACACGTGAAAACCGTTTCCAAATCATTGGAACTTAGCTTTCTCCTAATCGTTTCTTTGTGAGTGTTTTAGTATGAATAGTATTCAAACATATAAATCATCTGCTCGTTACGAAACCACTTTTTTAAAAATGATTCCTTAAATGACTGTTAATTATCATTAAATTGTAAGTTATTGTTGATCGGTTGGAAAAATTAAGCTAAAATGCATTTCTTTATTTTTATAAATTAGATTTCATAGTTGATTGGTTGCAGCCGTATAATCAGTGTTTTATTAAATTTTGAAAAAATTTGAATTAGTCATAAATTAATAATCCATATTCTGTTCTATTGCAGACATCGGGTAAAAAGATAAATATAGCTTTGCATACAGAATACACTTCACAGCACTTCTATGTAAGCCATCCAGAGTCCTAGTTAATTCCAACAAAGTCAATAACTCTAATAGAAAAGAAAACACGCCTTTCATCCCTCATCCGCGACAAGAGCCAAGTGCGTCTCTATTTTACGTAATTGCGCACTTTAGCCAAGGCCATTGTATCGTCAAAGCGAATATTTTCTATTGAAATTCATGTATTCAAAAGTCCGCCGTGGGCTGGGGAGAAACAATGGGGCGCGACGCATATAACGTAACACATGAAGCCTGCAGCGCAACAGAGGAGCGAAGCTGTATCAGAGAGAGAAGAGAGAGAGGGAGAGGCGCGTAACCGCACTCAGCGACGAATTTCAAAGCTCTTATGGAACAGACGTTAATTTCCCGGCGAGTGACGCGCCATAGCCTAGTTCCGCGAACCTGCTTGCCCTTTCTCTGTACGAGCTTGCGAGCAAAGGCTGTTGGCCTACGTCACTCCGTCTCTCTCTCTCTCTCATTCGTGTTTTAGGGTGAGTCGAGAGTATACAGTCCCAATTAAGCTTGCCACGGACGGCAAGATGGACTGTTTAAAAATTGAGCGCGCTCGATGGTGTTGCGGGGAATACATGCAAAATGGACAAAGATTTTGAGGGTATAGTAATTAAAATTTAAAAGACAACAATGTGGTCGAGTTGTTCAAGTTTTGCTGAGCTTTGTCCGGTGGAGAGACAAACATTTCCAGTGGGTTTTTTTAAAAACGAAATTCAAGATACAGCTATGTGATCCAATAGAAAACTCTTTGGTCTAGCACTTTGATTAAATAAACATTTATGAATGTGGAACAGAGTAACTTAAACTTTGAAAATTTTACAGCTATTATTGGGTAAGTTTAGATATTACTTTTGGTTTGCGGAACCTGACGATATATTACCCAACCTATCGACGTTGGAGATATGTCTATAAGTCAATATGTGATTGTAGTATAGATACTGAATTTAAAGTGGGAATTCCCTGTATTTACAATGCGGCAGATAATCGCACATGTATAGTTTTATCTTAATTTATTCAAGCTTTCGACATCCTGTGGTGCTGCTCGTGTATGATTTTTTTTTAAAGACTCAATGAAGCTGCAATGATTTACGCATTTATTACTATTATTTAGTATCGACAACAATATAGATTCCGTTAATTCTACTTTTACAATTGACAGCTGATTAAATAGGAAATTTTTTAGCAGGAAAGCTTACGTAAATCCTATACTATACCTAAATCTGCGTAAAAATGTCTATCTTCGTTGCGTAAACTCTAGTTTCCTTATTCGTATCTATCTAAACTTTTTAAATAATTTGAGTGTCTTTCCTGCTATATGAGCCAGAAATCAAATATGGGTGTAGATGTTGAAATTTGGAATTATTTCATTATTTCATAATGAACAATTGTAATTTTCATACTACGTAGAGCTTTAACAAGTACCTATAGAAGTTCTATGTAAGATTATCAAGTTATACAAACATATAAAATAATACACAGAGACAGTTCATTTTATAACAGCAAAATCCAGTATTTCTACATGGTATTACATAGATATGAAGAAACGAGACTAAAAATAAATCTATTCACAACCAGAAGCCTCTACATCTAGCCGAACACGTCATCATCACAGCAACAGTATATACATGACTATACAGCCACATCCATATTCTCTAAAAGATCTATGCACGAAACCGCAACGTTGGATGGCGATCAGTTGCAATAGCATCGCGACAGTCGACTGCTCTCATTCAGAAGGCCGTCGTCGCAGTGGCCGTTGCGGTACTTTGTTTGGGCAACACAGTCGCTGTGAAAACTGGGCCAGCAGCAGTAGCAGCAGGTCAATCTTCCACGGCGCGCAATGTTTGCTCTCCCTTGAAACGCATCCCGCACATCAGGTCAACCGGCACTAACATGACCGACGTGGTATATGTATAGCATCAGAGATGACGGTGCGGTTCAACTGCCGGACTGCTGATAAGAGAATACGGCGCGCATTAGAGTAATGCGGAACTGTGAGGGAGAAGCTTTCGTCGGAGACGTATGCGCGCGTGTATAAAGTAATTATTTGGACTCGTGGCCACGGTCTGTCGGAACTAGTTTCGCGATGGAAACTGGGGCGGATTTCCACTGAGCTGCATTAGTGCGCGGATGCTAATTAGCGGGACTTGATTTTTTTTGCAACTTGCCGGAGTATAGTTTTTTTAATATTGCACAGTAAGTCAAGGATGTGTGCATTGATTTTTCCTTTTTAGTGGTTTTAATGTTATTTAATAAATTTCGATGCCAGATTCTATCGGAAACTTTTGAGATTATACTGTTGAATAGAGAAATTGATTGCATCTTTTGTTGAATAAGATTTGATCGGTAAACTATAACTAGTTAGTTATAACTACGAAAATGAAATTATTTAAACAACGAGGTAACTGACTAGAGATATAGCGTGTTGCATTCAGACTTAGTCAAGTCTACCTCAAGGTATCTAAGACATCTATATATCCAAACTATTTCAATTTCCAGCTTTTGTGTTTAAATATAAAGACAAGGGCACATTATTTCGTTATAACATTTCTTTTCAAAGCAGCTAGAGTATACTGCATTGAAACTGTATATCTGTAAATGAGATGTTTATGGTTATGACTCATCTAACGACTGATCTCTCGTAAATCTTTTCTTGAAAAAAGTTATTAATAATTCAAGCTTTCATATACCATGAAGTACATAAACGCGACACCTCCATAGCACATTAGCACGCGTACCCTTGTCTGTCTATAAACAGCCCGTTAGCGAAATATTGAAAGCAAAAATAATAACCGGACATAAAACCGCGCACTAAATTCTGCATTATCATTTCCCATAAAAAAAAAAGATAAACCCATAACGAAATTTATTGCCGCACTCCTGCGCACTTCATCATTGGCACGAGAGCGCTGCCAAAGAAAAAGCAAAATGGTGCGGAACAATGGAGCTCGAGTGTAATGTTCGATTAAAACAACAAATTTCGATATCCTTTATATATACATTCCCCGCATATAACGGACAAAGTTCTCTCATCGACTCTCAGGCGTTTCAATAACAAAGCGGATACTCCGCCAGATATACAGTGGACGAGCGAAGCTCGGTTATCCTGCTCGTACCATGAGTCGAGTGCTTGCGTAACTATTCATTGTCGTCTACAAATACGAGATGGGAAAGGGCCGTGTATTAAGTGAGGGATAAAATTATATTCTGTCGAGTATGATTGGGACTATGGAAACTTGTTATATGTTATTATACTTTATGAAGTGAAAAAAATATTGTCTTGTAATAATTTTAAATAATCATTATTTATTCTCCTTATTTATAGGAAATTATAATCGAAATACACCAGTAGACGTAGTGCTTTTCTTTTTGGCTTTTGAAGACACGCGACCGTTCATTTTATCAGTCAACGCTAATTCGGAATTAATAAAGTCCAAATAGTATGATACCTTGGTGTAAAGATCTGGCCAACCAGACTCGCAACCCGAGCCAATACCTTGCGATACAATACCAACGACGGTTGATTTATCATCCAAAACTAATGGACCGCCGCTATCACCCTGCAAGATATAGAAGGTTATGAATAAAATCCTTTAAGGAAAAAAAGATTTCTTAGTTGGATGAAAATTTGTTGAAATATTGTGGCTACTTACCTGACAGGCACCATATCCTGGAGCCAGTGAAGCACAAATATGGCCAACTGTGATAGACCCTTGGTTTGACCAGTTTATCGCACAGACATGGGGATCCGTCACGTACATGTATAGATGTCTTAGTTTTCTAGAGGGTGGACCGCCAGTGTAAGTAGAACCAAAGCCTGTGAGAATCAGCCGAGTGTTATTAGCTAATTCCAGATCAGCTGCAGGTAGCTGGATTGGTTTCACTGTACTGGATTCGGGAATCTCTTGAGTCAACTGTATCAGGAATCACATTTTTTAAATATCAATTTTAATCCAAAAACATATTAAAACAACTTACCCTGATGACAGCTACATCATTCACCACTATGGGAGAGGTTGCACTTTCTTGACCAAAGTTTGGGTGCCGACTGACCCTAGCTACACTCATAACAGTACCTCCATTATCGAGGTTGCTGGTGCCGACAATAACCTTGATCGTATTTTTATTTCTTCTTTCTACAAACCATTCGTAGGTGCAGTGAGCAGCCGTGAGCACGTGTATTTTACTGATTAAAGTTCCACCACAAAGGTATCGTCCATCTACTTGAATAGCTACCTGGTACGGATACTCGCCGTTGTGAGCCTCTAATCTCATATTTTGCACTGCTGGTTGAGGATATTGCACCCCAACAGGATACTGAATCATGGGTATTTGTACAATTTGAATGGGCCATTGGCTTTTAACTGAAAATTTGTAATAAAATCGTAGATATTTATTTTGTTTATACGATTGTTTGTAAAGTGGACAATGTAATGCTATAAAACTAAGCTCTGATGAAGTGAAGTTGCATGTTTAATGAAGTGTATATAATTTAAATTCTTAACTTACCTAGTGTGAAACAGCAGAAAGTAATAATCAAGAAATGCTCCATGACTGCTGTATATACGAGACCAAGAACCTCATATGTCTGAAACGTAGAGTTTTAAGTTTGTTATGTTTTTTTTATAAAGAATATGGTTATACAAGGATATATATCATAGACAGTTTCAGAAAGATACGTCTTTGAAAGAAAATCAATATAATGTATTTCATCAATAATTTAACTGAATTGTCGTTCAAATCCGGTTTTATTCTTAGGCATGTAACGAAGACATCTGCATAACTGTTTCATTATTTTTATTTTGAATTATTAATTAAACCTCAATATCTAAAATTTGATATTGTGTTGAGAACTCACTGCTCTGTTTTATATGCATATAAAAGTATGTATTGATTATTTAAAATTAAATTCTTATTTACTTTTGATGATATTATATTATAAAACAAAAAGAATTATATTCCAAACCCTTTGAAATTGATAAACAATTTGACCTCCATATCTACATAAATAATACCCAACATTTCAACTCCCATACTTCCCGACACAATTAGAAAAGCGCTTTTAATCATGAAACTACAATCATCCACCGCAATAACCCGGCAAAATGCGAACAAGACGAACTGCCCGGCATCTCCACTCATTTATGGATATCCAGTGCGGCCCATAAACCAAGCGCCGTATTTCAAGCTCCCCGAGGAATTATGAGTTTTCGCGGCTTCCGGACGAGCTACTACCAGCCCACGGACTCCGTCAGCTTCGCGAAGAGTCGCATTTATCAACCCCAGCGTGTAGAAATCGGACACTCTCCGGGAAGGATTGATATCGCAAAAAGTAGTCGCGCGATGATTCTTTCTCCTTCGCTCGGCGTGTAAGCTCTTATTAACGACGTCGCTTTTTCGACTCCGCCTCAGCGCCAGTCGTCTGCTGAAAGATAATACACAGCGCGATGTTTCCGGGCTGCTGCTGCCGCAGCTTTCTGCTGTGACTGCGATCGCCCAGTTTTTCTTATGCGACGACTGCTGCTGATGTATACATCGCTGTTTAAGAAAGGGATCGCGTGTGGCATCGCGAGCGGAGCTTTCGATCTTTAGGTGCTATGTATAGTGCTGGTCTATTATTTGTTTGCGAGAATTGAAATTGATTGGTATAGAAGGAAACTGAGAAATCAGATTCATTATTTATTGCTGCAGCAGTTCGAGTTTCTTTG
This sequence comes from Cecidostiba fungosa, assembly GCA_900474305.1. Classification (NCBI taxonomy): domain Eukaryota; kingdom Metazoa; phylum Arthropoda; class Insecta; order Hymenoptera; family Pteromalidae; genus Cecidostiba; species Cecidostiba fungosa. The sequence goes on along the minus strand of UCOJ01000465.1, from coordinate 30,386 downwards.
TAAATAGGGCATTAAATATATATCGTTGCTACTTCCGTTCATATAATCAGTGTCCTTTACATTGAATCTTAGTACTTGAAATATCCGATATTCTTCACTTCTGTGAGTGCATAATAATTTCGGCGTGAAAATAAAACCATTTGACAACTACCATTTGCAGTGCGTGTCGCCTGATAACATGTTCACAGTCAAATGCATCTCTTCAAAAGGACAGCAGACGCAATAAGCGATGGCAAACAAAAAATAAAGGACAATACGTGAGGGGGACGAAAAGAAACCGGAACCGACTCGTCACAGAGATTCTCTGTAGCTCGGGTTATTGTTTCGCGTCGGCGACACGCAGCTCCGTTTGCGCTTTGTCATGGTCCTCCGGTTAACCACAGACAATACTATGAGCCGTTTGCACGATTGCATGTAGCGACACGGCTTTCATATGTACAATATATATAGTGAAGAGTGTATTATAGGGATAACTGTCGCACGATCACTGTTTCGACAGATTTACGACTGCGCTAATCGATGATCGGCGGGAGTTTCTATGCTACGGGCGATGCAGTTTTAATTGATTTTTGTTTTATCGAATGAGGAGAATGTTGTTATAATGTTATAACCTCCGAAGATGGCCAGAAAAAAGAAAAGGCGGAAATAATAAGAAAATCGGAAATCATCCTAATAAAAGATGGTTGGTATACAGGTCCATTAGAAAAGCTTTACTCCAGGATATACATTCACGATGAACTCTCTGAAAGAGCCAATTACGAATGACGAGTAGAATTAATATCCTTGCGCATAAGAGTCGCATTAAGGAGGTATACCTAATCCTCCTCCGCAGATTACCGAGATAATCCGCGGGTGATCTTGAAACGGGCAAAAGTAATTGGTCGTTCTCGGTCTACTCCTCCCTTATAGCTTCGCATTCATTTGTACAGCCGTGAATATCGTCAAAGGATATCCTATCGACGACGCACGCAGAGAAAAACGGGACGCAAATGCGCTTTCGAATGGTGCACGGCTCGTAAAAAGGGATTGAGAGCAAAACCAGTCGGCGTAGATATATATATGTATGTATATATAGAAGTGCGGAAGGCGAGTGAGTGATGAACGTAAGAAGATGTAGGGAAAGAGATGCTGTCGGTGTGTCTGTGGGCGTAAAAAAGCTGCTTCTGCGGTCTGGTACCGGCTGCCGAGAAGAGAATAGATTGTCGAGGAGGTGAAGAAATAGATAAGGATTCCGGATGGATATATAAGAGGTGGATTTGAACTGCTGAATGGGATTCATGATAATGCGCTAAAGACTGATGGTTTTTTTTCTGATACTCTCGGTAAATTTATTTTTGCAGGGTAGTGGAAAGAAGAATTTATTTTTCATCGACTGGAACCTTATTCTACTACAGTATATTGCTAGTACACAGTTAATTTTGTAAATGAAACTACGCAACATTTCGATGTTTACTTCCTGATTAACATTCGCGGCGAGCGCGCTCTGATAAAATATTAATAAACTATGAGCTCTCGTAAAAAAAGCCGAGGAAAATAAACGAAGCAAATAGAGCGCGAAATCCGAACACGAAGCGCTCGGCAAGAAGGGGGGATGAAGAAGGCAAGGAGATATCAAGCTCTCGCAAGCGAGCGAGATGAAGATGAAAATACGAGTGGAGGCGAAACCACTTGAAGCGTGGAAAACTTTTTGGCATCCGTTTTCTTCGCGCGCGTATCCTGTATCGGACTTTACGATGCGTCTCGGAGAGCTGCTGCATCTTTCTCGCAAAGAAAAAAGCAGCGAAGAAAGAAGGAAAGTCGGTCGCGCTCATCCTGAGTATCAATCCGACGGAGAGAAGCAAAGAAGAAGAAGAAGGAGGAGGAGGAGAAAGAGAGAAGTATGAAAGTGATCGGTATTCAACGGGAATATTCTTCCCTAGTTTATACGAGCCACAACGAGATGCATCGGAACTGATAGAGAAGAGAGGCGACTTAAGAATCATCAATATGTGCGATCTCATGAATTATCCATGTTGCCTTTTTTATGGGAGGATACTTCGTGAGCGCGCGAAAGTGTAATTCATCAATTCCAGGGCAGGAGAGTCGTACCGAGGCAAGCAATTTTTCTGGTAGTCCTACTACTGTATTGCAAAACGTATAGGTATTCTCTACTTGTTTTCAAACTATTACTTTATTTAGAATTTGTTTACTATGTTATTTGAATACGTTATGAAACTCAGTATAAAGTAATAATAACTTGACGGTATGCTCGAAACATCAAAGAAAACATTCTCTTTCTTGTTCCCCGAAAAAATGCACTCTCTGAAAACAGAGTCCCTTGGTCAAAGCATCATAATGCATTGTTCCGTTAAAAATCCTCTAATGAAACCGTTGTCTCCCTCATACGTATTTTGAGAAAAACACTCGTACTCTCAAAAACCGGAAAAAACTACTGTGCAGCAAACAGAGACAGTGTGCGTCATATTACAACAGCGTAAAAAACCAGGGCGAAGTTTTATTTGAGTTGCGCTGCGCGCTGTGTTTCGGCATACGGCGGATAACGTATGACACAAGAGCAGACTCTGCACTGATCCGATGTGCCTCCAAAAAGTTAAAGGGAAAAAAAAGCTCGGAACACAAAGTTCGCGGCGGCTACTCGCTTTCCAGACATGTTAATTCCGGGATTTCTCGCTCTTCCCCTTCACGACGGCTGCAACGTTAGAGAGGGACTGCGCTGTGTCGAGTATGCACATATGTAGGAGCGCGCAACACGTGCTGCCGGTGGAATACATTTACGAAATGGCGAGGCATATAGGCGAGGGAACTTTTTGCCGGAGTATCGGGCAACCGGGGCGACAGAACATTTGAAAATTTCACAATTGAGGGCACATCATTATCAATACAAGTTAAATTCTTGGTTATACATTTTCGGCGTTTATTAAACTATTTTTACTGGGTTCAAGTATTCGAATGTTGTTAAACCAGCATCTATCGCGTTAAAAATGTTATATTCATACTAATGTGAACGGAATTGAAGTTTCATCAGCTGTTACTTACCATTTGTTAATCGTGTTAAAAATACTAACCTTGAGACGTAATGTGGTTCTCTGTGAGATCAGTCGACAAAATTTTAATTTGACGTAAAACTCTGGGAATATGTTCTATAAGTATGATCAAACATTAGAATATTCAATATTCAATAAGAAAATTATACTTAAATATAGCAGATAGCAGTCAACAAACCTCTGAGAAATTCCACCACAATGATTGCACACATTTTTCCACGCGTATTGCTTATATAGTTAAACTTATCTTATTGATCGCCGAATAGTCATGAACCCAATGCTTTATGCTAATTTGCAGATAATTGACTTCCTTAGAGCACATGAATATGTTGAAAAACTTTGTACTAGCATAAAAGAAGTAAGATATTTTGATTATTCTTGTAAAATTTCATTTTATATTAGTATTAACATTTTTGTAATATTTTCCCCAAAAATTAAGAGATTGCCAATATTATTATTCTAATTTTTCAAAGTAAGATAACTCTTTTTACTGAGTCTATACTCTTGCCATAATTTACATTCTCTATCATTGTAGCTAGTTTTAAATATTTCAAGAACTCGTCTCACGCGCTTGTTTTACATCACGATTGCATATACATATGGCATCAATGAATAAAAGCGAAAAAGATTTGAATATTCGATATTGCATTAAGAAAGAGCATTATATATGTAAAATTTACAACATTAATATTTAATTCATTCTCAGCGTGTTCCTCTCATTACATAATACATTTATAGCAGAATCACATTGAAATTATATTTTAGCTTAGCGTGCTAAGGATGTTCATTGTATAAGAGTTTTTTCAAAGAGAAAGCTTTAAATTAAAACGTATTTTTCTGAAGATTTAATATATTATTAATTTATTCAACGAAAGGAATGTGTTAATAATTTCTATTACCAGCTTTTCCTCGAGCTCAAAACCAGACATTTTGTAAAATTTTCCATCAAAACTGCATCATTAAGCTTTGAAAGAGTACAGCTCATTCTCAAAATCATAGCACAGGACTGAAAGCTCGCAATTGGTGGTACCCAGTATTCCAACAACTTTTGCATCTAATTCTTTTAAGCGTACATTCCCCTGCGAGGACCAAGCGTATGAAGGAGCATTCGCTCGATTAAAAAAAAAGCGTCACTTTGTCGCATCTTTCCCTCCGTCCTCTTTTTTACGACGCTCTACACACGATAAAAACGACTACTCTTTGTGAACGCGCTGAAACTTTTTTTTCCTTTCGCGTTTTCGCCTCCAGAAATTTCATTCACTTTTTGCATACGCCATCGAGTTTTTTGCGATAAAATTTGCAGAAGCCATGTCGCGCTATTTTTCATCCGAGTCTACTACTGCTGCTGTGATATATTTTAAGAGTGTAATGAATAGGCGAATCGCACCTTTTCCAGATTTTCTATACTAAAGGTTTGGCGTTTTTGCCATCGGGTTTCTCGCTTTGAATTCTTGGAAACGGCGACAGAGATTTAAATTTTCGTTCTTCCGGACAGGAACAATAAAACCAAGTTTTGTACATTCGTGGAACTTCTGGATATGACTAAAAATATGACTATTCAAAACAATGCAATGCATGTTACGCAGAATTTTTATACGTTGGGTTTGAAGAACGAAAATTTCAAGAAAAAAATTTGAATATTATATTTTAAATTTAAAAAATATGATTCTGTTAAAGGAGGTTCAAAAAATTATTAAAGAAGCACTGAAATTGGCCGAATGTTCACTCTGCATAAAAGCTATTACTTCCTGCTAGACTCTTCATAACGATAATCGCTATCCCATCCTACTTCTCCATCTCAGACTCTTACAATAACCGAATAAACTTCAGCAATACTCGATTTACAAGGAAATATCAGCTCTCCCAATGCACCTGGCAAAAAGCAACTTCAGGCAGTTTAGAGCATTCACTGCGCATACTTAATAAGAAACAGCAGAAAAAGTCCAGTAGGAAAAGTAGAAACCCCGGAAAAACTCGCAGCTCGTCCACCTCAGTCTTCACGGTCGCGCGTTTTTGCCCCTTGTTTTCTTTACGCGCATAATAAGAGGCGGAAAATAACGATCGAAGTACTTTTCCCTCGACTCAAGGAAGGTAATTTAGTGCAGCTTCGTCTCGCTTTAAAAAAAAGAGAGTGTATAAACGTAGGTCGGGGGGCGACGCACTTAGCTAAATGGGCTGGACTTCTTTTACCGGGCTATCGGTTGAATGCAGTATGCAAAGCGTGTTATGATTTCTCCGGCGAGCGCGTTAAATCATTCCGTGCGAAGCTGGCGCGAGGCGAGTTCATTGTTGCGAGTACGTCTTTTTCGTATTGGACCTTTTTCTGGCCGAGAGGGTTGGCCAGAGGACATGAATATTAATAGCACGTTTCTGTTATTTAGGATTCCGGGGCTGCGCTACGTTGAGCTTTTATAAAGTTTTTCAATAATTTTCTCGAGGATCGAGATTTCAGATTGGCTTTTAGGGTAATTGAAATGTTGGATTGCCGGTGCATGGTTATTTTGTCAATTTAATTCTGAGTCGATATACTTAGTAATTTATGAGGATTTTAAAGTAAAATTAGGAAAGTTGCATACTGAAAGTTTATTTTTTAATTTTATATATAATCTGGTGTACAACCACTAAATATGTTATGTTACCACATAATAGTTGGAAATAACGTTCAAGCGTAGAAAATGTAGAGTAACATAAAAATCAAAATTAACTGAATTGAATTCTTTAACTGAGTGTGCAATTTTGTGTAATGTTTTTTTTTTTAATTTTTCAAGCAACCAAGATAAATACAGCACATGATTAGGCAGTACAAGCAGTTATAGACTATATACTATTTATGCTATATTTATAAAAGAATAAAAATGCCATTATATTAAAGTGATGCCTGATACAAAAAACCAAGAACTACATTTATTTTTTTAAGACTGCACAATTAAAAGAAACTACAGTAAATTTTGTAACCGTCCAACACATCGGCTTAATTCAAGATTGCAGCAAATTAATTCTGGCGATAATTAAAGTCCGCCAATAAAACACGGAATAACCCTCTCACTCGGCTATACGCAGGTTGTAAAACGAGAAAATTTTGCAAACCATGAAAGTGTACCTGCAGCAGCGCCGGCTGAGACACGTGTTCCCGTAAACGAAGGAGGAGACCCGGCGAAAATACGAGCAGCCCTTGCCCGAGCAAAATAGAGATTTGTATGCAATGATAAAATTAAGGGGGTGGGAGGAGGTTCGGGGGCAGCGGCAGCCTGAAATTGAAATTTACCGACGACACTTCGCCGCTGTAATTTGCAAATGCACGGGCGCGCGAAACTGCGCGGCTGCCTGCCGTCGACGGGCCTTAATTATGAAAAAAATGAGATTTCCTCGCGCAAATCAAGAGGTTCCCGAGGTAATTTCTTTAATGCCGTGTATGCGATTACCATTTTTATATTGCGAGTTGTTTTCGAGCTTGGATCTCGCCGTTGTTTTCCTCGCTTTTTGCTGATGAAGCTTGCACGGCTAGGATTTGTTTGGATTAGTCTGACCAAATACGGAGTTGTTCTACTTGCAGGGCTGGCCCAGAAAGAAGCGAATAATCCCTACGACTTATCGTGTCTGAAAAAAAGATATCTAGTTCTAAAATTTTCTTTTTTTGTGTCAGTATAATCACAGCTACGTGTAAGTATGAAAATATTTCATTTATTGTTGTAGTTTGAAAGCTTTTGTTAAAGTTATAGTATGCAAAATCCACCTCAAAGACAAGAATCGCAGTGGAATAATAGCCGAGTGCGCAAAAGACACACGCACCCTCCCCGAACTATTACATACCCCGACTTTCGACGGCTGTCGCAGCGGTTTAGGACGGCGCCATTCCGCGCAGACACGCGGCAGCCCTTTCAGCCCTCTGAATCCGTAATTCATCCGCGGCGCTGGGCCGGCTCGACATTTGTCAGCAGCAGCAGCACGTGGCGGCAGCCTTAACTCATGCAACCGCAGATGCAGCTGCTGCGTGTGCTATACCCCCTTCGCGTCGGCAAGAAACGCGTCGGCGGGTCTCTGTCGTGTATATATATACACCTATGCCGTATCTGCGAGATACGCGTAAGACGTAGAGGGTGAGATCGGTACATTGTATGGTTTATTTATGCCATGTGTACGCGGGGGGGAAGACGTTTTATAGAGGTGTTTGCATTGCAGATGCGCGCTAGAGTGAGGAGAGCGATGATGACGGCTTTGCGAAGGGTGAGGAGAGCAAAGTTGTCGGGAGTGTTGAGTGCTAAAGGGGCTGTATAACAATGGGAGTGATGTGTATACCGTTATGTGCTTTGTACCGTTTCTTATACATTTCGAGAGTGTGGAGAACATGCGAAGAAGAAGGGATAATAGATACCTATATCGTCGTAAAGTACGGTGTGATCGTTTTACAGCACTTTGGTATAAAAAGCTGTGGGAATATAAAATTGAAATCCATTTTTTTCTTCAGAATTTCCTACAGTATAGGGTGAGCAAAAGAAGCAAACTGATTTAGCCGCATCTTCCAGCCGATCATACGAATTACAGGAGGTGTTGCCTCCGGCGTCTGAGACTCTTGGGAGGCAGGTCGGAGCCCCAAGATTAGGGTAGACCGAGAAACGCCCTGACAGGACGGCACAGCCTGGTTCAACCCACTCGAGCTGGCCAAGCTATATGTAGGAACAAAAAGTCGCCCGATTACTTCGACGACTTGCTGCTAGCCGAATCCGGAGGGACACTACCGACTAAGTAGCCCTTGAGCCGAGGGTTTAGAATTTGAGGGACGCGTGACTGTCGAAGTTTTCGAGAGCTTTCTTGTCTTCTTTTTTTTAATGGTACGAGGAACGGGGAGTTTCGGTTATTGAATTGAACGAGCTTTTCCAAGAATTTCGATATGAATTCGAAATGTCGGCGTAGTTTCTTTCGCTTTTAGCTACGAGTGTTTTAATATACGTTTTTTTTTCCACCACAGAAATCAATTAACGCTTTTAATTATAGAGATAACAATTATTCCTTGCATTCACCTAACGTTACAAAAAGATAAAAAGTATATGGCCAGGCGGAAATCGGATAAATTCCTTGAGAAGAAGGCTAAATAGCTCTAGCTTTTGTTTCGCGAACTTAAAAATGCAAAGTAACGCCCGACAAAAAAGCTCCGGCGGCCAGGAGGAATATAATGAAAAGCTCGCGCCGCGCACACAGATCCTATTCCGCGCTTATTCAAATTACTCGACATACTTTTATTTTTTATCTCGCATTGTGTCGGCGACCGGCAGCGGGTAAAAGCACACGGCTTTGCGTGCTTATACGGCTGGTTCCGTGCTGGAAAACGTAGGTCGAAAAAAAGTATATATACGTCGAAAATGCATGTATCCGGTTTTGCGAGTAATTTTATTTTAACTTTCTGAAGTACACTGTTAATAAAATTCTCTCCTCGAGTTTTTTTTAAGGCTCACGAATCGTCAAGCAAAAACTGATCGATGAATAACGAACGAACTGTGTCGCATAATTTAAGCCTGAAGAAATTATCACCGCATGTTTTATCGCGTATCATCAACAGCGGAAGTTTCCATGTACATCTCGTATTTACAATTATTTCATAGCGTGAGCGCACACGTTCTCTCGACAGCAGCTAGGGCAAAAGTAAAAGATAGCAGCGCAGCTGGGCTTCACTACTATAACAAAAATTAGCCGGCGACGTCTACAATGGACTTTTCTCTTCTCTCTGATCCGACTTGGTACTCCATCTGTGCTTCGCCCTCTCTCCTCTGTATATGTGTGTGTGTATAAGAAAGGAAGCGCAAAAAACGCGAGAGGATAGTAGAGCCTCATCCTCCGCAAAGTCCAAGCACCGCTCATAATAGAAACGGAAATAGGGTATCTTACTCAGCGAGAGAGAGAAAGAGTGAAAAAGGACGCGCGCTATAGCAACCGAGGTATATATACTTTTCATTTTTCCGACGTGGAAGGACTGTAAGGAAGCTTTCTTCGAGCTGTAGGGGAGACGATACAAAGCACGCGTTTCTTAGATAATGACCAAAGAATGGGATAGAGGCTGACGCTTGGATGTTGCGGAGAGCTGATGAGAGTAGAGAAATAGAGTAAATGCGAGACGGCGAGAAGGAAAAATTAGTGTCTTTGTTTTTCTTCGCGTGCGTCTGTATGTGGCTTGTGGATTTATATATGATACGATTGAATTACTCTTTTTTTACGGTATAAAACTGAGTTTCACAACTGGAAATTTAAGAAGAGCTAAAAAAGTTCACAAATTATTAGAAAAATTATTATTTGAAGGTATTTAGGAGATCTCTCAAACTCCAGCCGCCTCATCCTTCCCAGCATTCTTCCAGACATTACAACAAAGCGAGAATACTCGGAGAACTTTACATAAAGGCTGTGAGGATATCGTGCTGCTACTATAAATTCGAACCCAAAACCGGCAAAGCCAGAAAATCCATGCATACCAAGCCGAGTTCTAGTCCGCACGCACAGAAGCAGCAGCAGCAGCAGCGTCCAGCGACGAAAGCTTTCCGAAGGGTGATATTCAGAGCGGATCGGAGCCTGAGAATGACTGAGAGGAGGATACGCGCGTACACCTCTATTACATGCATGTATGTATGAAGTAGCAGCGTAGCGAATTAAAGCCGATGCCCGCAACGAGCTGCGAATTTATGCTTCCAATATCTTTCGGCTTTTTCAAGGATGAGAGCTGAGAAAGGGGATGTTAGAGGCAAAGTTTACACCCCTGCAATTTTGCTCGCTGAAATGAAATTTTGACGGAGAGAAGAAGAGGCCTCGGAGACAAGCCACAAGGAAGGGAAGCTTCATGATGGTAGATATCTGCCTTCTGTTTCTCTGTTATTTTATTCGCCTCGCTCAAAGTGGCTTTATCGAGGATACAGAGGAGGTGAGATGCTAAAAACGGCGAGATTAAAATTTTTATGACGCCTGGGGCTGTGCTAGGGTGATATTGGCTTGCCTGTGTAATTGAATATTGCAACAGGCTGTCAAGTGTGAGGGTTTGGGTGTTGGATGAGGTGGAGAATCTTCTTCGTTAGTTGTATTTCTGTGCGAAGGCTTTTGTTATTTATAACGTGTCTTATTCTCGTTATGAATAAAATTTATAGAAACGAACAGGAAATCAAATTCACTTCAAACAGTGTCACCTTCACACCAAGGATTCTTTCACCTCTAAAAAAAGCAATACATTTTACTGACGTCAAAACCAAAGTAATGCCTCCTGCGTCACACACTTCTCAAGATACAACACTTAATACGCTCGGCTGTGGTAGTCTATCAAAAATAGATCCATCCCTCGTTCTCCCACGAGATCTTCGAAGGATGTACGTAGGCACAGTACCACCTGAGCACACGAAGGCGGCGGAGTTCGTTCAAGTTCGTTAAAGCCACAAGAGTTGCGATAACGAGAAGAAGAGGTGGAAAAGCGAAGCGAACTTTCGGCTGACGATAAAATATTCAGGCGTCCGTGAATCCACTCCTGTGCACGCGACAATCGTTCTAAAAATGCTCGTACATTCTTATTGAGGCTGATAATGCTTGGTTAGGATTCAGATTTATTTTTAAGGATCTTGTGGAAATAGCTTTGGGTTGGACGTCTTCGATAATGATGAATCGCGTTAATACGAGAATAGATGGAGATTCTTTTTCGGAGTTTCGATTAAGAATATTTTCGTACTGTAAACCAATGTGCTTAATAAAATCTTGCATGCACAACATTGTTAGTGGTAATTGAAAAAATACGAATCTCTCGCTCATCGCTTTCACCGACACGTTTCTGCGAATACGAGAGCAGCAAACGAAGTATGACCGAAAAAAACGGTAACGTCTGGAGACGGAACTGGCAGACGCTTCGCGCGGCTGAGTTTGCGAATGGAGAGCGAATTTTATTTAATTTGGAAAAATACATATTTTATGCGTCTGACGTGACTGGGAAAAATTCTTAGTGAATAGTGAATTTGACGGTCGTCAAAATTAAGTTCTCGACAGTTTATTCAGCGTCTGGAATTTTCATTTATGAAATATTTTTTCATTTTACATGCAAATGGGTGTCAGAAATTTCATCTGCGCATTTTAGATTTTAAAAGATGAAAATTAACGATCCAATGAATCTAACAGAATTTATTACAGACAGCTATGCTAACAACGTAAAAATCCAAATCTGGTCTATACCGGCAAAAGGATCAGAGTAAAAGGACGAAAAGAAGAGCAGAAGCACGTAGTCGAAAAAATGTCTATCTAAAATTTTAATGAAGGCGATTCGCCTCGAATTCTCGGTCACGGATAGCCCTAATAAAATGAATTCCGCCCACAATGAATAATTCCAGTAGCACCAACTCGGCTACGTACGTTATATACGTTTTCTCATTAATCATTAGTGCAGTCAGCCGGGCGTGCCGCGTCAATCTCGAGGCTTCTCGAAAGTCGTGTAGCGAGAGCCCGATTTCTCCGGCCACGAGAAATACGTATATAGATATATGTGTATATACGTCGTCTAATCGAAAGTAGGTGAGTTGTTGGTAATAATTCAGAAGCGGTTTGCGGTACGCGTACCTGGTAGTAGGTTTCTGCAAGATTTTCGGATGATTTAAAGAACATTTTGGTAGTTTTTTTTGGATCCTGTTATTTTTACAGTTTTTATTTCGTCATTAGTTTCAATAGTGAAAAAGGTAAATTACAATTCCACTTTTGAGTTATTTAGTCCTCAGACAAATATCTATACACTTTGTGCGCAGGACGAAAACGCGTGCAAAATTTCATCAGACGAAGAGGAAGTGGGTATAGAGCAAAAGGGAAAATCCCGAGGATTATATTCCCGGGCAATAAAATACCTGATCGACGTACCCTAAAATATGGCTCTCGTCGCGTCGCACGATTTCCCGACCCCGTCGCGCCAGAGATAATATCACGGATGACCTGGCTTCCTCTCGTGCAAGTGCTTTCCACACTTTTGGCTATTTTCATCCGGAATTTTTTATTCACTTTTTTCCGGGAGTGACTCTTTTTTTGTTTGCTGACTGATTGGCTGTGAAGCAAAAATACGAGTTTCAAAAGATTTTGTGTGATTTTTTTGGCTATTGAATATTATTGCTGTCGGTATTATCACAGAGTTCATTGTTTAAACAAAATAAGTTAAATAAACTATGACAAAGAAGCTGATGTACTAATTCTACTATTTCATATACTATATAACATCCTTAAATCACTCTTTTCGCTTCGTTTATTTCTTTCATCACAACGCAACTCTAAGATTAAACCCTCCACAAGCGAAAAAGAAGTAAAAAAATTTCTCCCATATTTTCCATAATACCTTGCCTCGTAGCAATCCCCTTCAGCCAGACAGTACACGACGTAATCAAGCCGCGGCACATACATTCGGCCAGCCGTCAGGCCGGCGATTAGTTTTCGTTGATTTATCCCCTGTATATTCGGTGTAGCTACACGAGTTCAGCGGTCACCGCCTTTGGGCGAACCGCACGTTCGACCCCTTTGCGCCCGCGGTCACGCGGCGGCATCTAAGCGACCCTCGCACTGCACGCGGCGCTGGCAAATATTTGACGATTCGCGGCCTCCGAGGCTAAGCTGTGTTTCATCGGCGACGATTGAAGGACGGAATTTGAATAGCTCTCGTTGTAGGTATACTGCGCGGATGAAAGAAGTAGTTCATTGCTACGATTTTTTAGCTAATTCAAATTCTGTAGAATTCAATTTACTGCTATACAAATACTGCGCTTTGGATTTATTTACTTTAAAGCTCAAACTATAACCCAGCGTCCAGCGTGCAACTATACCCAGCATTGTCCACTTTTCTGGCATGTAGCCCGGACAGAATCTGCTGCGTACAAGAACGTTAAAATTTTTCCGATCCCTTTAACAGCTTGCCAAAAAGTACCGGGTAACTTCTTTCATTTATTCTTTTTTTTTTTGTTTTGTCAACTGCACGTATACGTATACAAAAAAAAATTCTCATCTGGCGAGAGGGAATATTAGAAACTCCGATACACCGCGCGCGGCTTCATATATGTATAGAAAACCGAATTATCCCGGGCAAAATTTAATACAGCATGAGAAGCGAAAGGCAGAGAACTATTTACCGACTTTGCGACGATAACTAGAATATCGATTTTCTATATTCAATTACCGGCAGAGGATAGCACGCAGGAAGCGATGCGATCGCGCACGCAGGTGGAATATATGCGCGAACAAAGAAGAAAAAAAAATCACCCAGAGATTACGTATCCGTTATATGGACTAGCTCGAGCATTATCGTGTGTGTATGGATGAAGAGGAATCAATTAACCGGGCGAAAGCCGGAAAAGGTTTCCCTCTTGCCAGCATATATATATCGGAGGGATGAGATACGTGTATGAAATTGGTATGAGCTTCATCAGTGATGAAAAAAGCTCGCGCACGATTATTATATGCGCCGAAATTATAACCGGCCATGCATGCACTCGTCTTTTTTTTTTGTTGGGGATCGCTTTCGCTACAGTAGCCGTGTGGCAGGACGGGAATTGAATTCTAGGATGCTTTCAGCGATAATGGGTTTCCCTGAAAAAAATGATGCGGGTGAGCGCGAGCAATCTAATTTGCGATTCTGAAACGCCCCAATTTTTGCGCATTAAATTAATAATTGTCAAGAGAGAGAGAGAGAGAGGAAACTCGATATAGGTATCACTACTTTGATGTATTTAATTCCGAGCTTTCGCTGTAGAGACAGTAGAGACAGAGAAAATTTTGATTTTTATTCTTAAATTTCGAATTTCTATAAACCACGACAGATCTAAAACTTTCAAACTGTCCCACAAAACACACGTCACAGCCATAGCAGATCCATCTATACAAGACAAAAGCATTATCTCCGGACACACTGCCCGAACAAATGCACGTATCCGGTCTTCCACTTCCACGAAGTGAACACCGCTACATAGAAAGCGAATCGAGCTTCAGTACCGAAGTGAAAACTTCTCCTGTTGCAGGTGTGTGTCTGCGCCCGCGGGACTCGGACCGCGGCAATCTCGATTCTCATCCGGCGAAAAAAGAAAGAAGCGTCGTCTTCTTGTTCTTTCGGATCTCGAGGCGATAAAGTAAATAGACAGGCCCACGAGGCTGAGAAAATATACGCAGCGTAGATGGGGCGGATGGGGGTGAGAAGGAAAGTAACGCAAATAAATTCCGTTTTCTATCGCGCTGATTCGAGACATTGTCCTGCGACGAGTTCCGTAGATAGGATATAGAGGAAATAGGGGTTTGCTCTGGAAAGTCGCTCAACTTTTTTTTTTCATTTAAGATTACACGTATATACATCAGCATATTCACGAACCTTTGATTAAAAGTAAACTCCCGATCAAAGAATCGCCATTGACGTGATCCCAAGGTGAATGATCTCCCCTTAGCTATAGAAAGAAAACGCACAGTCGTCTCTTTCAGCATTGAAATTAATAAGCCGAGCACGCCACATCTCATCTCAAAAGAATCATCCCCGCCTCGAAATACTCCCCCTCTCACAATAATCCACTCCCAAAAGAAAATTTATCCTCTTGCCGATGTCTCCACCTCCGTCTCATCGGCTTATCTCCTATCCTGTTACGGGCTGTAGGAAGCTCGCTTGAAACTTGTCGAGCTTTCCACACCGCCGCGGTGTTTTGCGTCGAAATTAGTTCTCCTCTCGCGTCTATATATACACACACCCACATACACATCCAGAGAGCAAAGTGTATAAGGAGAGCCGAGGCATAGCAAGTCGAAACTTGGCCGAGGCGAACAACTTCCCAGGGCCAAGTTGGATGGATAATTCAATCATTTTACGACAGGCCAGCGCACTGAGCTATCCAGTCGCGACGACGTGATGAAGACTCTTAGCCAGCAGCAGCAGCAGCAGCCGTTGCCACTGCCGCGCGCTCCTGTAAATTGGGAGATAATGGTCCGTGTCGATCGAAACTTGAGCTTCTATCCTTGCTACCGCTGCAGCTTCGTGAATGCACCTTTCTTGAACGAGTTGTGTGTCTCGATTAATTAAACTTGATTCTGCAGCCGAGCGAGAGGGAGGGAGAGCTGAAGGGAGATGAGATTCTTTCGCGATTGACTTTGGGAGAAAAGTTGGCTTGAGAGAGAGAGAGAGAAGGGCTGCGCTTTGATTGACGCCTCGAAAGTTTTCATGGATGTCTGTAAGTGATGAGATGACTCCTCCCTTCCTCCGGTTGACTGATGGCAGAAGAGAGAGGCGAAGGCTGAACAAAGGATTTCAGGTGCGTGAAGTTTTCCGTGTGGAAGACGGAGTTTTAATCGATCTCGTTGAGAAAGTTAATTTCAATCTCAACTATATACCTGCTACTCGAATATCTGCGAAGATATCACATCGGAAATGTGATTATCCCAATTCTTCAACACTCCTTTATATAATTAAAATTCACTTTCTAATTCGCACATATAGAACCAACTCTCGAATTCCCGATAATCCAGCTCAGCTCGCAGCCATAACGATCCGTCCCAGACTCTCAACGCATGCATCACCGACCATCGGTATAAAGCGCCAGACGGTCGCTCTGGCACATAAACCAGCATCACATCATGTCCACCTCTCGCGCGAAAATTCCTGAGAGCGAGAGTATAATCAACAGCTGCCCTGCTAGTAGTAACACTCAGGATATGGTCAGCCGACTCTCTCTCTCTCTTCGACTGTATATAGGCATCTCGGTGATATTCGATGGAAGCAGCGTTACTGGGTACGCCGCAATTTATCAAGAGCTCAGGATCGGATTAGTCGATGGGATAATTTGAAATGCAATTTCGACGTCGAACACTATATAGATAGGATAGAGGAGAGGGCAGCTGCGTATGATCGATTCGCCAGCGCGTATGAAAACGCGTGAGTATGCATCAGGCCTCTCGATGGCTCTGATGCGAGAGAGGATATAAAGAGAAGGAGGATCGCGGTGGATCAAAGAGCTTAAAGAGTTGATGTGGCGGGATGAAGTTGCTGCTGTGAGGCGGAATTCTGATGGAAATTAGACAGGGAGATAGATGGATTTTGTTTCTTAGCGTTTAGCTATTTTAAAAAGGACTCTCTTTACATCGAAACAATTATTTAATCTCTTATGATGTGTAAATGCCGAGTTTGAATCTCACAACATAAATACACGCAGCAAAGTAAGCCATCCCCTCGTAATAATACAATGCAGAACATCATCTGGCCTTCCGGAGACTAACGAGGAGTCGCTCGTCAAACAAGCAGCAACGGCAAGCCAACTCACGCACAACTTATTCAACCGCAGCCGCAGAGAGAGTGCACACGATAATTATCGAGCTGCCAGTCCAGCGGCTATGTAATGAAAGCTTAATTCAAAGTTCTGCTGGCCTTCGAACAACGAGCTTTCTCTCTCTCTCTCTAATACTGACACGCTCGTGTCGCGCAAGACGTCGACAGAGCTTACTCTCGAGACTCAGCGCGATTGGCACACGCGCAAATCAATTAGCGATGCGACATACTGCGCCCCGAGAGGAATCAAGACGCTCGGGATCACCGTGGACGCGTTTACGAGCTGAAGCTCTCGTGAAACGCCGTCGAATGACGCGGGGGGTTCTCTTGTTATGACATTGTTCCTAGGGCTTTGGTTCTTGAATATCGCGTTAACTGATCGTCAATTTTGTATGAAAAGGGTTATAAGTTGTGTGTAGGAGACGAACCCTATAGATACCATGAAGCAGGTATGAAGCGTTTAATTTTCCAAGAGTTTCCCGTCTTGCGAGAGAGAATTTGAAGTACAAAGTATTTCATTCGGTTATTCAAAAAGTTTAAAGTCGCGTCGTAGTGTTGCAGCAAAAAAAAAGGAAAGAATCTTTTTCTTGCAATATAAACGCTGTGCCCTCAAAGTTTTCCCAATATTGCAAGTATTTCAAGCCGACTCAACTAAATAAATCTTCAACAACAAGAACTCCGTAGCCGCAATGTTTGGCTTCGCGCGTCACAAAGACACGAGAGGCGGTATACATATATACATCAGCTGAGAAACTTTTTCAAAGAAGCAGCATCGCAATGCGGCTTTCCTCGTATATAAGCGCCGTATAAATCAAGCCCACGAGTATAAAACTCTTTGCTACTGCTCATAACCGCACGACGAGAAACAAGCGATGCGCGCAGTTGCACAATGCGCCGCTGCATACACGTTCCATTAGCCTTTAGGCGATTGACTGAGGATTACAAGTCGTGCGTGTGTGCGGATCAGCTGGGATGAGCTTTTTCCGCGCTGCTGATGCTGCTACTTTCATCGATCGTATTATAGGTCCGTATGTGTACACATATACACATGTTATTAATGATATACAGATAGCACGAGTTTTAAAGTCGCGATACGAAGCGATCGACTGAAAAAAATTCAGCATTAACAGCATTAAAATTAAAAAGCTCACACACTCGTATAAAAAACCATATCCGTCCGAAGAAAACCACACACGACACATCGCACCGGACGAAGGCACGTCCGAATGTCGGAGAATGCGAGCGTCTACCACCGCTGTATATCATCTCTCTCTCTCCCTCCCAAGAAAGGTTTCCCTTCCCGTGAGAGCACAATGCCGCACTAACGACGCGAGCCAAGCGGGACTTTTTCCGTCTTGCGCGTACGAACGTCGCCAAAAGCCGCAAATCCGTGGTATATATATAGCGCTGCTGGACGTAGACGAGGCAGAGGAGGCGAATGAAAATAGCTGGATGGCTGAGCTTGGATGTTTTTAACTTTCTTTTGGGAGTCGAGAAGGTCTGGATGAAGTTTGCGGAGAGGCGTGATTTTTTTTTGGGGGCTGAGGTTAATTTTTAAGGTGCTTTACGAAAATAGATTGAATCAAAGTTTGTATATACAACGATGCGCAAATTGATATAACAAAATTATAACAGTTGGATCTCTCTTACATTCATACCAATTCATTTGATCGCAAGAGAAGCACCTCTCGAAGAACTTGCGATAAAAATTATACGAACGTTCGAGACCGGGAGACCCTTGGACTCTCGAGCGATAAATATTTCTCCTCGTGACGGGATGGCTCTTCTATATATAAAGGAAAATCGCAAGCTCCAGTACGAGAAAATTACATTACCCGAAACGACGCGTATAACTGACAGACTTTTACACCCTCTCCTATATACATGTATACAGATCCTTATGTTGAAAACTTTCTTTTTTTATCCCTCGCGCTTTCTCTCTCTCTCCATCCGAATATCCCGCGCGATTTTACATTGCCATAAATCATCGAACGATTAGCGATAAAACTTTACGATAATATCGCAGAGCAGCGGAGGAGATGCCTTTCTTCTTCCGAAGCCGGCGATAAAAAAAGCAGCAGCGCCGGCTTTACGTCGACGCGCGCGCGCGTGTCCAAGTTTTCTTTTTTCTTCTTTGCGAGATCGCCTTCGAGAGAGTATATGCGCACGAAGCGAAGCAATAATATTTTAACGCGATATCCGTTTTATTTTGAGTGTCAAGCTCTATTCGACGAACAGTTCGAGTTTCTTTTTTTTGCTCTCTTGAATTGGATGGATAATAGGAGGATGGAAGTGACCTTTTCTTTACTCGCAGCATCGTTTATTATATGTTTAAAATTCTTTATAAGAACATAAATTACAACCAAATCGAAATCTTTTCCCTAATACAGAATCCACACAAAACCAGCCAGAAATAATCTCACGTCCGATACGTTATATTGATCCGTCTCAAATCCCAATCTCAATCCCATCGTATTCAAACGCGCGCTCTTCCAACAACCTATACCTTTGATTTCCCTTCGCGCTCCCATAATATATAGCACATCAGCAGTAGTGGCATACCTCGTCTCATCATTTTCACGCAGCGTCGTCGTCGTCGCAACGCAATTTTACATGCGCGTCACGTCCTGCCGAGAAAGAAAGAAAAGAACCAGCGAGACGGAGCGATCCCCCGCGATTTTTCACTCTCGCTTTCGCGCGACTACTATACTGCTGTAACGCCTCCTTTTTTTTTCTCTTCACCCGCGCGTGTATGGGTACCTCTACTCCATGTACGAAGCTCTCCTTTGTCCGTCGGGGAGAGAGCGATTAAATTAGAGCCGGCGCGAGGCTTCTTGCATACCAAAATCGCGATTCGCGGAATTAAATATGTTAAGCACTGATCAAATATTCCTTCGTCTCGGCTTGGAAAGTTGTGGTAGTGGAGGGGAAAAATAGACGATGGGCATGTATATATGTAGTGCATAATTGATTCGCTGATTGAATTCGTGATAATTGGCTTGGTGAGATTGTAGTCGTTTATTTCATGTTTAATTGGCGATGGCTGCTCGGGGCTATCGTTGAATGTTTGATCGATTTATATTGATTGACAGGTTGATGATTGGAATTTTTCAATGTTTTACCGGCTGTAATGTGAGCTTCAGTTGAAACATCAATATGCATTTACGTACGTAAAATAAATCTAGCAAGAACATACATGAAAACAATCCTAACATTAGTATACTCTCATAATTACGACCCATCAGGCAGCTCGTCCTCTTTATCATCCAAAATTCCAAACCCAAATTCCACAGACTAAAAGTCAGCAGATAATGAACGAATAAATCCATCCGCGTCAGAGCCAAGTATACAGCACAACAGCTTCAACCCCCGTCGACCACGTACCTATACACCTCGGCGCTAATGGCTAAACTTGGCTCTGCTGTGCTTAGTTTTCTCTCTCTCTCTTGCGCGCACACACCGCGCATAAATATATAAAGCCAACTCGGCCTCAGGTTCGAAGCTGTAAAGTGCACGCGACGATATATAAGGATGACTCGCGAAAAGTGGGCGGCGGTCGTGCATAACTATATCGACTTGTTTCGTCGGCTATCTCTCTTTCGTGCTGTAGTGGATTTTCATATTTCAAAAGGGGGTGAGAAATTTATATACGACGAGCGAGGGGCACCTATGATGCAACGAACTCCTGGCGCTGACGTATTATGCTTCGGATGGTCATTTTGTTTACGTATACGGTTGTGACCCAGTGCGATTTGGTTTTGTATTTTTTGTATAATACTGGCGTCAAGTGAGTATATAATATAATGTGATTGATATAAGACAAATAAATAACCGCACACGCGAGTGATCGAAATTAGGCACCCGGAAAAATTGTTCAAAGAATAACGCAGGTGAATGAGGGGGTAGAAAATAAAGAAAGGAGAGAAAAACTCGCCAAGAGGAGAAGGAAGACTGTCGGTCTGAAACGAAGCGAGAAGCGAAGCCAAGCCACGTGCGCGTGCAAGCAAAAGGAAAACTTTCACTTGGCAGACACACTCGAGCTCACCGGCTTTTTCATTTTCTCGTCTACTCTCTCGCTCTGTCTGGCTGTCTGCGCGCTTTGACTTTTTTATGGGCTCTGTCTTTCTCTCTTTGTTCTAAACTCGCCGTGTATTAAACAGATTAATCGTGTGAATGAATTGTAAACACAGGAGAAACACTTGCCGCACCATCTCGAAGGAGTAATTTACCCTTATACGTAAATTATCAAAGATATCAAATAAAACAAGTGCAAAATAGTTTAAGGAATTTCTCGCCCCCAAAGTCACGAAAAAATATTACCTCTTATACACTTTGCCAGCACTACGCGCTGTGCGATTATCACCCCTGGCGTGGTACCGTCGGGTTCTTCTGCCTTTATTATGAACTGTATTACTGCTTTACACGGAAACTCGTATTTCCGCGAGCGGATGTGGGAGGGCTGTACGAGACTAGATTAGTCCGTATAGCGAGAGGGAAGAAAAGGTAAAAGTTTCGACGCGCCGCCTGTGTTTTTCTCGCTCGTGTTATACTATAGATAACGCCATTCTGTCTCTCCTTCTCGCTCTTTATACAGAGGGAGCCTTGCCTGTAATTATCGAGTGCAATTTAGCTAAGTTGAGGCGTGAGATATTATGCCGTGAGCACTTAAGCTTATTCGAGTTTAGCTTAGAGTGGGGTTTTAGGCAGGATCGTTTTTGCGCTATGTCACGCGAGGCGTGAATTGTAGTTTCGCGTATTGCTGTTATAATTTCGTGTCTCGTATTACAAAACAAGTACACGTTTTACCAAAAGGAGCAATAAATAGCGGCGAAGGACTTTTCAAAAAATCTTAGAACACTTTGACTATATCCTCGAAGCCTCGAGGCACAAACCGAAGTATGGCAAAGACGCAGCGTCATGGGCATCTCTCAAACCAGAAGAGAGACTGCAGGAATTTTCTCGCGAGGAATTCGCTTCGAGTCAGGAATCCGTCTTCTTCCTTATCTTCCATCTCGGAAACTCGATGTTAAAGACGGTTCATGATCCGCGATGAATTTCTTGTCCAGAACTGCAATGGCTCTTTCGCCGTCTCTTCTCTCTCCGCCTTTGCTCAGACGGCGTGTAACTTTTCTTATAAATATGGAAGGAGAAAACACAGAGAACCTTTCGACAATTCGTTTCACGAAAGAGAGAAAAGTGGAGGGGAGAATGCTTTCGTCATCTAACACGGAATATTCGATTACGAGCCAGACTCTTACTTAACGAAGTTCAGAATTAAGGAGCGTACGAGAGAGACAGGGACGAACTTAATTCGGCGGAAATTAGCATTTATTTCTCGCTGAGAGTAGAGAGAGAGAGAGAGAGAGAGAAAGTGCGTTGGTGTGTAAATCTTTGAAGTTGGAATGGTAATTCGCGTAATGCACACTTGGCAGAGGTAATTTGAAAGATGAGAAGAAGATTCAAAGTAGTGCGCAATGGAGAAGTGAAGTTTATACCTATATTTTTCGATATGGCTTTTTGAAACAGTATAGGTACATTAGAGCCAATTGATGCCGTATGGTTCGGAGAAGTTTGGGGTGGAAAATAAGTTCGAAACTTTATAATCATTGGAATCCGAACTCGATTTTCACTTCTTAAATATACGGAGAGATTGAAGAAGATGAGTTGAAGTAAGTACTCGATATACTCTTCGACCTAATAGTTTAGTAAAATTTATTTAATCACCAACTCCTAATAGAATCCCTGCTTAAAAACGAAAAAAAAAAACAATTCAAGATAAATCCGTACAACCGAATATACACGCATCCACGATTTCGTCGGCAATCAACGAATCTGCCAAATCGCGTGCGATAATGACGACAATCCTCGAGAACGATCCTCCAGCGAAACGCACCTCTCGCAGACGCAGGAATAAGACACGGAAGTAGAATTCCTAAGGAAAAAAAATCAAGAAAAAACTAAAAGTCGTCGCGAAGCGAAGGGATAATCCGTCGCTTTGTATGCATTGCGCAGTGCCGGATCCCTCCGTGTTTCGCTAGAGCCACACGCACAGAGAGACATCCTATCCACAGAGAGATTCGCAGGGATCGTATCACGAGCCGAAATCCTTCTTAATACACTCGGATATATCCTTTTTTTTGGTGCCACGTCGCTCTCTCGACGTTTTCTTAATTTACGACGAGGGCGCAAGCAGATAAGGTATTAGGTGAGTTTCGCCGGCTGTCTGGAGGGTTAACGTCCTTATCGCGTGCTGGATATGCTCGAAGTTTATAGGAAGGATTCTTGCTGTTGAATATTGTTGTACAGGGATTTGGGCTAAAGTGTTGTTTTTTTTTTCGAAAGCATTTTTTCTTGGCTTATTGATATTCGCCGTTTATATAGAAGGTCGACCCTTCTCAGTTTAATAGATTTCGATATGCCTTTTCCCTGCGTTGGTTATACCTATTTGCATAATCCATCGGAAACAAGTTTGACTATTACTGCAAAGAAGTTCGCAACGTCGAAGAGGAAGAAGAAACGTCGATATATCGCAGTAGCAGTATTTCATACTCGGCAAGAATATAATTGACCTTGCCATAAAAAAGTTCGCACAGACTGCCAATGAAAAGCGCGCGTCGATCTCGTAAAAGTCGCGAATTTTTTTTTATACTTCCTCGGCTCTCTCGCGACAATGACAATAAACACGAGAAAACTCGTCGGCGTCGTCGTGGCAGTCCGAAAACTATATACGCCGCGAGGTCCAAGGCCATAATGCGTCGACCGAATGGCTTTTTTACATTCGAAATCGCTAGCGTTATATGACGCAACGGGCTGTGCTCCGAGTTGTAAATTCCGATCGAGGAACGTTTCATACATTTTTGCCGAGAGAGAGAGCCGCGGTGCTCGTCAGCCTCCGACGATCGTAAACCCTTTCGTCGTGAGCTTCGTCTGTACGGAAGTGCGTCTATACACATATCCCCCTCGCTTTCGCGTGGAAATTAAAATTGAAATCTCAGATGTGCGTTTACGGGTATGAGAGTGATTTGTTGGAGATAAAAATGTCGTTTCCGACGATATGAACCTGGTTGAGATATTGATTCTATACCCAGGTGGAGTTATTTTCTTTTCACTTTAATTAAATATTAGCCCAGGAATGATGGATTCGTAATAAAAATCTTATTACATTATTTTTAAGTTATTTAATTATAGATGTACGCGAATAATAGAATGCGCAAGCAAAGAAAGAATTTTTCTCTGCGAGATATTAAAGTTGTATAATTAATTATTTACATCGCACCCTTTAATTATACTTTCATCAGAATTTCATTTGATTCCAAACATAGAAAGGCTTTTATATTTTGTCTAGCCAAAGAAGAAATTCAAGTTTATGAATCTCCCGCTTTAATTACGACATTGCAGCAAGTTTAATTTCATGTCTAGCTCGAAATTAATTACAGCAATACAATGTATATTGCGAACGCCATTCGCTTCTGTTCTGCGTAATTAAAATTGTAATATCGAATTAATCAATTGAAATTGATGCGCGCAATAACAAAAGTGTTAATTCTACCATTAGATTATTTTCACTATCGAACGAACGATACTATCAATATTCCATATAAAATGTATGTGCCTTTGTATAGTGCTATACTAGAAACGATATCGATTCTTTTACACCTACTCTCAAAACTCAGCTAAACAGTACGTGATGTATACATTTAATTCAAAACCAAAAGTGCATCAGCAATCCAAAATAGCACTAAATGCAATAGCTCATCACCCATATAACAAGTCTCTATTTCACATCGCGAAATTTCAAACAAAACTATACATCTAAATGCATTTCACGATAGAGAGATTAGTTGAGCTCCCGTCGCACTCGATAACGCCTGTAGCAACAACATTTCCTAGTTGTAAATAACGCAGCGTGCGTCCGGCAGAATTACTTCGACATATTCCTGCGTCACCGGCTAATATAAACATAAGCGCCCGGATTGTAATATATATAACTACTAGCCTATCCAAGAGGAAGAGAAACGTGGCCGCGCATATTTCGTTTAGTGCTGATACGCGCGGGCACTTACACTCCGTAAAAGGCACGAAGAGCTGCATGTGCGCGTATAAATATGTATAAAAGATCACGCGATATACTAACCGTACAATTTTTGTTTTTTTTTTCGAAAAAGCATTAAATTTGATCGTTCGGCAGTGTGTCGAGATATTAAACAATTTTTAGGACTTCATAAGTTTCGCATGTGCGCATATAACTCGCGACGAGGCGAGTTTATTTACTGTCGAACGTAAAATATACTGCTGACCTAATTTTCTAGCCGCCGGTTTATTATACTGCATATATAGACGGCGAGGCACTCGTGCGCGGATACATATATATTTCGTTCGGACCGGCGGTATATAAGAGAGTTACCGAATTTTCGCGGAACTTTCAAGAATTTAATAATGTTTCGCCCAGACGACGACGACGAGGTAGACTAGGAGAGTTGAGTTCTCTTCTATACGGACTTTTATTTCAGCGCGTTTGCGACGGTTTATAACCGGTTCGTCGGGAATATGAAATTTTCGCGGATGATCTGCCGGCGCTCGGTGTGCTGTGACTTTGATAGGTTCTTCTTGTGTTTCACTGCGACGATAAAAGTTTGATCGTTGAGTTTTAATAAGTGAACGCTTTCATGATTGTAGACTAATTGGCTGAAGGGATCGCGTTAATTTTGTGGAGTTGTTTCGTTCATTATATAAAATGATATTTTTTAAAAATGAACCGCGGTATTTTATTGTTTTAAAAAACAGATAAGGAGTTTATTATATAACAAGATTTTTATAACAAAGCCTGTGTTGGAGGCTTGGAGGTTTAATTTTAAGATCAAAAATGTTCTGCATACTTTTTTTACAGTAGTCTATCTCTATACACGTAGAGAAAATAATGATTTTAAAAAGAAAAAAATGAATATAACAGTAGATTCAACTAATTATAGCGTGAGGGGCTCAAGTAGCAGATCCAACAGAAGGTAGTTTTGACATAGGTGGCACAGCCTGCGTGTATTATATTTTTTTAAAACCCTTTTCACTATTACGTATCTTGACATCACGCAAGCTCTCGACTTCATCATCGTCACTCCGCAAATATTTCCACCTAATCATCACCTTGACGAACCCCAAACGCCTTCATAAAAAGCGGACATAAAAGCTCCCTCATAAAGAACTCACTCTCCATTCGACCTACATGCAAATCGACTCGACGCATCGTTCTACAGTCCAGAAAATGAAGTGCACCACCGAGCTAACGCAAAAAAATAATCTACAAGTCAGCCTAGCTCTCTCTCTTTCTCTCTCTCCACAGTCCAGAAATTATTTTCCCTTTGACGCTTTGTCTTTTTTTCCCTTCTTTTCTCCATTCCCCCTTCATCTATGTAGGTCGTAATTATATGGAACGAGACATTTTTCCGGGTCCCTGGTGCGCGAGCGAGGAGTGAAAAAAAAGGCGCGTTGTAGTGGCTGTAGCCGTTCTCGTGGTCGTCGGCGAAATAAAACGAAAAGTATTATAAAGAGGGAGGAGAAAAAAGGCGAACGTCGCTGCGCGGAAAAAGAAAAGGTTTGAGAGAGTCTCGCGTGACGACTTTTTCTCTCTCGAAAGAGCTGCTGCTACTGCTGCTTCGATGCATCTCGTGTGGTGCAAGAGCGCCTCAATTACTATATGCCAGTGTAAAATGCTCTCGGCTCTTGAGGCTTTAATAAAAAGCGTATATAATAGAGCTGGAATGTATAGTGGTGCTGGAATTAGTTGATCCGTGACTAGAAAAAAATGCTACTTTTCTGGTGGTACTATATAATATGCTGTTGCATAAATTTTCATTTTATTTATTAATGATGCTAGTCGACGAAGAACCTCGATTATAACGATCCTTTTTTAACGATACGTTTTTGGCAGTGGTGAGAATTGCAATTCGGCGTTCTCGAAAATGTATGCTTCGTATTGGAAATCGTTTTTCAGGCGTAATCACAGCCTCGCATGTGATCGAAGAGGTAGTCGCAGTGACGCCCCAGGTTCGCTTGCAAATTGCAGCACTTTACCTGTGGACCGAGGCAGATTAAAGTCTCGACTAATGGTTTCCCTTTTTGTCCGTGTCCTTGATTTTTATTTTCGTCAACAGACTTTAACTCTGGCTCGAGTTGATTTGCATGCAATTTGCAAATGCTGAAATGTCGATTGAATATTTTTGTATTAACATTTTCAGCAAAATTTTCCAAAGCAGTACAATGAGAGTTATAGCGATGTTGCCAACAAAAACGTGCAAACGATCTGCATACGGCATAATCCTGCAATACTGGCATAAAACTATACAAAGCCGATTCATAACTAAAAAGCGAAAGTACAGAGAGAAAGCCATAAAGAAAGGGAGAGAGAGAGAGAGACAGAGTGGCAGAGCGAAAGTCGATAGAATGCAATAGTTAAGGTGGAATGCATACTGTATTGTCGTGGAACAAAAGGAGCCAAGTTTGGCCAGGGCACTGAATTGGTGCCGTTACAATTGAACGGCTATAACGTCGGGGTCAAAGCTTCGGCAGTTTCGGCTGGGAAACAAAAGATATATCGAACTGCGACTGGTAACAAAGGATATTTCGGCCATAGTTTGAGCAATAGACGGAAGTCGTTATTATTCATACTAAGGACGCTCTCCTACACTGGATATGTCGCTTGTTCGTCCATTATATTTCCACTCCCGCAAATTTTACGTGTTACAAAAGCGATAGCTATTAATCGCTCCCCCTCCCCTATATTGATCAGGAATTTATTAGTTCGAAAACAACAGCGTCAGAGCTTTTAGTAATTTGATACAAACATAAAGAATGTAATGTAGTAATTTTATGAAAATATCGATGAAATTCAGCTTTACAGCCTCGTCGACAATAATCTTACAGGACGCATAAAATGCAAGAGCAGCATTGGAGCGACGGTATCAGGCTAATCAGCGTCTTACGCTTCAGCGGCGGATTTCCCGCGCATAATCTCCGGGCCGGATTCCCAGAGCTTGCCTGTATCTGCTTTCGCGGTTCGTCGAGTAAGTCTTCCATTTGCGATTTGATTTACAGATAAAGACGCCGCACAGACCCTCTCCCGGAGAAATTCAAACGTTACAGTGTTATATCAACCTGTCGGGGCTTTTATCTTGCTCTCTGAGCGGCTTTTTTTCCGCTGGCTCGTTTCCATTGTATTTATGCCTGACGAGAGAGATCAGGTTTGATTTATTTTTTTTTCTGGTCGACTATATATTAGCCTCTATTTCACATGGTGATTCAATCGGATGGCAAGTAAAAATTATTGTTACAAAAGGAAATTCCCAATTTTCGGATATTCCCGACCAGTTGATATTGAAATGACACTCTCTGTATGAATTCCACTTGAACCTATAAAATACATTGATTTTTTCATTAAATGGTTATGTGCAATAATAACATCAATGTTTCTCGAGGCAAACTCAAGATTCAAGTAGTAACAGTCTATGTACGATCAGACTATGAATGAATATAATTTGCTTTTGGACAATCTTCGTTATGCACATCTAAGAATATTGAGTAAATTAAAAATCATTTTTATATTCTCAAGTGCATTTTATACAAACAACCATAACTTTAATATAAGAATACGAAAATTCCGATTAAAACCTCTGAAAAGAACCTTCGCAACACAAATCACAGCCACCGTTTTTAATTTACCGCGAACCCTCGCCCATCTCTTTTATATGTTCTCCTCCTCAAGCTTCTGAGAAAGAAGCACCGAGCATTTCCACCTATATCCACAGTAGGAGAGAGCTTTCGTATACAGCCCGAGATTACGGGATAAACCAAAGCCGATACGAAGAAAAAACAGTAGAGTGAATGGGACGTATATACGCTCGCGACCACGGGGACGCTCGTCCGCAGTTGTTTTGAATATTTTTCTAATTTATCACTGCCACCGTCGCTTTATATCTTTCATCTCTTTCTCTGCAAGCTCTGATTCGAATATGCGACTTTATGCGGAATATTAATCTTTGGCCGATAGTCCACCGGAACGTAGGTTTGCGACTACGACAGAGAGAGGAAAAAGGTTTTATTACGACTGGACTCGGCCTAAACTTCTCTCGACTCGGAATACAAATGCGCGATCCTCTAAAGTGCATGTTTACTTTTTTCCGGCGGACCCTAGCTCTCGTGTGTTTTGATGCGGGATTTAGATTTTTTTTCTGTTCTACGAGATTCTCGTGGATCATAAAATTCTGTATGTGTGGGGATTTTGAAGGTGCTTCATAGTACGAGGGAATGAAGTTTTGAAAAATATGTTTTAGTCGTGCGGTTCGTTACAGGCTTTTATGTGTTTTAACGTCACATAAATCTCATTAGTCGACGTATAGAGTTGCGTGCTGGAGGTATAGCATATTTTTCCAAGAAAAAGCCGTTAAAATATTAATAACTGATTATACGCTGGTCGTAAAGTTATAAACAAATTTTTAACAAACGTATTATATTTTATGCCACTTTATCGAATTACTTCGTCAACTGCTCCAGGTAAGTTGTATTTTTATGAAAGGCGTTGCTCAGCATTATTAGTTTATAAATCTCTTCTATTTTTACTTAAATCACTTTTATAAGCAATAAAAAAGTCTTATCGATTCAAATATGAATGACAAATTAATTACTTTTTGCGTTTAATGTTGATTAAATCAAACGGTATTGGTATATCCATAACTGTACAAACCCACACTTATTATACATACTCAGGCGTAAATTACAACACGAAACCAGCTAAACCAGTGCGTTCGAGCGCGACAATTCTATCAATCTGTCGCGTAAGAGGGATGAGTTCTGCGAATTAAGCGCTACATTCCGAACTACCTTAAGCTGCAGCACAAGAGGGGGAGGAGAAGGTGCTACGAGTTATAAGGATAAGGGGTGTGTATACATATACAGCTGAGAACGAGAGGTATTATAGGCGTCTCTCGTAATTCGATCTGTCTCGGTCTTTCTTCTCCCGCCTAACTTCCAATCGGATTTCCTCGAGAGGGTGTATACACAGAGAGCGCGGGGGCTGCTGCGTGTATACTATATAAGTTTTAAGGGCGGAAAACAAAGGGGTACCAGGCGTATTTAGCTGTGTACACGCTGTATTAATGGCTCGGCGTTGAGTCAGGCGTAAATGAATATTCGTCGGGTATTGTCATATAGATTGATTTAATTAAAGCGAAGTAGCTTGTTGCGCGTATTATGATTATCTCAACGGAATAATCTACTACTGGATCGGCAGTACGTATCATATATTTGATTTCTTTGTGATATTTCTACTCGGATATACACTGCGCGAACACATGGTGTTCATTTAGCACATATAGTGAACATTGTTTCTCTTGTCGATCCTCGCCTAAAGCGGATTAAATTTCCCTCGTTATCAGCTGTTTGTCACGTGTATAGTCTGCGATCGTGGATAATAACATATCTAGGGATCTGCAACGGATACATCTTGTCATTCAGCTTTGTAACTTTCGACGGCTTTAAACTTGATATTGCATAGTCTCTGATGTTCATATAGAGTAGAACAAATAGTTTGATGTACATAATCCGTCATTGTATTCAAAGTTTTAATAAAAAAAAAACCGCTGCTAATTCTTTGGGGCGTAGCTTCCTCCAAAATAATTTATCGTAATAATCAAATATTATTCTCAGAAGCTTCGAACTATCAATGAAAGGAAATGCTCAAGTTTGTGAAAAAAAAAATCATCACGAATGATATTTTTCACAGCGTAGTAATTTCATGATCCTCAGTTCAATTGATGTCACCCCTTCTATTAAAAGACACCCCACCTTTAGGTGACATCCCATCAATCCTACATCCGGTATATAAGGTCACCATTTTTCTCTCGTAATCAATCCAAGGTTAGCTTTCGAAGAGTGCTGAGCATTTTGAGAAAGCTACCAATATGGACTCCTTTCGCCAACTGATGAACGTCATGGGCGTTCACCATCAAGGCATCGACTTTATTCGCGAACTACCCGTTGAACTATCCCAAATTATTC
Organism: Cecidostiba fungosa; assembly: GCA_900474305.1. NCBI lineage: Eukaryota > Metazoa > Arthropoda > Insecta > Hymenoptera > Pteromalidae > Cecidostiba > Cecidostiba fungosa. The sequence continues at coordinate 29 of UCOJ01000465.1, read as the reverse complement.
TCTCTAAACTGGACACCCAATCCTTGCTC